>WMED01010173.1:0-15903 GCA_019650415.1 Pipa parva | reverse complement strand
GCATAGAGGCAATTACAATTTAAAAAGAAAAATTATAAAAATATATTAGGGCAATAAGTCCAAAATTTGAAACTGGGATCTTAATATTTGAAATATTTTATAGGTCGTCAAAATTATGTTTTTAAGTTCTTCTGAACTGATACATTCTGGGTCTTATTGACTAAAGGTTGAATTATCACGTATAGCTCTGAATTCACATTTGATTGCCACTTCTCCATGTTTGCTTATTGATAAAATGGTGCATTGTGGCAAATACACATTTAATTTGGGAGATTACGATAGCTGCGATCTTACAGATCACTTTGCATCACTTTGTGTGTGCGAGCACAGGTACTTTGACTATTTACAAAGTATAGTTCTCCGAATTCACCTGTTTGACTTCGCCACATCAGAGTGGTAAATTGTGAGGTTGATGGCAGGACTCTGTTGTGGCATAAAGTGACCATTCATTCAAAAGTAACAATGGCGGCTGTGACTGAATTAGTCTACTGCTAGAGACAAGGGGGGGGAATTCACCATTGAGTGAAGTGAGCTCCGAATCCTTCGGCTCACTTCACACATGGTGTTATGCGCTCGTTGATGTCCTGCATGCGGACATCAGTGAGCACTTTAAAGGGATTCCATTCTCAGCGAGACCAAAAGAGTTGCCTCGCCGAGACTGGATTCCCTTTAAAGCGTTCGCTGATGTCTGCGTGCATGATATCAGCGAGCGCATAACACCATGTGTGAAGTGAGCTGAAGGATTCGGAGCTCACTTCACTCAATGGTGAATTTCCCCCAAGGTGACATAGAAACAAATGTTTTATTAACTTATATACAGTTCATGGAATATGGTGAGGATGATGTCACTGCACTGCAATGAAGGCGTTCACATCACTCCGCATGACTTCACATCCTACTTCTATTTGACTAACTTTCTCATACATTCGTAACTACGTATGTGACTGTGTCCATAGCAGTCCACCCATTTGACAAATCTATCTGCAGATTCATCAATAAGGAGAAGTGAATTTATTGCTATTTTGGTGATGCAACTCAAATTGTAGGGAGGTGAATTCGATAGGTGGATAAGAGTCAATAAGGGTATCTGTATAAATTCAGTTCTAGATTTTGTTATATGTATAAGTTACCCAGATTATACACAGACGTGTTTGGTTAAGGAATATTGTGGAAACACACTTCCTGTTTATAGGGAGACAATCAATTATTTTTTTCTTTTTTCCCTTCATGATTGAAAAGATTAAACTTCATTTACTTATTTATCTTCAGCTATAATAAATGATTTTGTTAGCATAATACAAAAATAATCGTAAAACAAAGTGTGAAATGACAATGTCAATGCCACGACATATGTGTCTGTTGCCATTAAGCTATCATATAAAGCAAATGCATATGTAATAATTATAAATCTTACAATTAATGCATGCTCCATTGAAGATATTCACAATAATATTAATCAGGCTTCTCTATAAAAAGCTTTCTGATGTGATTAGAAATGTTCAATGTTAGCAAGACCAATGGCAAAGTTATTAATGGCACTCATTAGAATTACTGAAGATTATGTTAGTACACCCTATGTAGAAAATGATCAATAAACAACATTTTTCAGCAAATTTATAACCAGTGAGAAAATCATTTTCAACAAGTTAAGTCCCCACTTAACCACATTTAATTTGTCTTCTTGGAAGCTAGCAGCCAGATTATACTGTCAGCCAGGATTATATCAATTTTTACTTAATTGTACATAGTAATAACAATATTTTGCGATTTTGTAATATTTTAAATTAATTTGAAGTTAAAAAATCTTAATGGAAACATGCTAAAATATCTTTGTCAGTATTCTTAAACACTTTTATGACAAAAATTCAAACCTTATGTTTTCTATGAATGTGAGACAATGTTCCATACAGATATTGTCTACGGAACTTATTTGCAAGAATGCATTGACCTTGAAATATTTTGATCTGTAATATTTTGGTGAAAAATAGCAGTGCCTTATTGTAGCAAAGAAATTATGAATAGGTATATTGTAGTGAAGTGATGTCTTCTTTGCACTGACCTATTTAGAGAAAATACCACCATAACTATCTTACTCTATGTTGATAACATACTGGTAATAGGCATATATTATCATAAGAATGTTGAACCCTTGGGGTTCTAAGGCTCTACTGATGTACCCCTAGGGTTTACATGGATCACGCTCTTGTGTGGATTCACATGTCGCTAAGGGATTAGAGCTGATTTAATAAACATGTCCCTAATTCTAAGGTAGCCATTCCATTTAAGGGGGTAATTCATCAAGCCGCGAAGTGAGCTACGATCCATTTGGCTCACTTCGCTAATAGTAGTATGCGCATGCTGATGTCCTGTACGCGGATATCAGCATGCGCATTAAAGGGATTCCCGTCTCGGCAAGAAGAAAAGAGTTGCCTCGCCGAGATGGGAATCCCTTTAATGTGCATGCTGATGTCCGCGTACAGGACATTAGCATGCGCATACTACTATTAGCGAAGTGAGCCGATCGGATCGTAGCTCACTTCGCGGCTTGATGAATTACCCCCTAACTGAAGGAAAAATATATTTTTATAATCCCAATGTTTTTCTCAAAATACTTTAAAATGTAGAAATGTGACATAAAAATGTATACAATGTAAGCATTTTTTTAACACCTGCACTGCCTTGAGAATATGTTCCAATAGGCATTTCCTTTCATTGTTTTATCAGTCTAATAAATATTACTATATTGTCACTGGAACTGCTTTCATTTCCTATCATTTTGCTTTCTTGCATTCTCTGTAAAAAGCAATCTTTGTTTCACGGTCTTCTGACTGAAGCATTAGCTGTTACACAATCCGATAGACAAAAATATCACGATAGAACTCTCCGCAGTAATACATATCTGCAATTTTAGTTAATATTATATGTAAAAACAGAATGCTGATTACATACTGTAAGTGTTTATTTCCAAGGCATTAAATGTATAAAGTGCTTTGGCAACTCTCCTGTTTAAATATACACTACTGTGCAAAAGTCTTACACAAATGTAAAGGAGTTCTGCAAAGGGAAAAGTTTCTAAATACCAAAAAGTAAAGAGCAGTAAACTGAAAAATGAATTCAAATTAATATTTGGTATGACCAATCTTTGCTTTCCAAACTGCATCCATTCTCTTGGGTACGCTGTCCTGCATTTTTATAATAAAACAGCTGTCATTCTTGATATTGTTGAGATCAGAGAAAGTGTTTGAAGTCATTGTCCAGATTTTAAGACAGAAGCCTCACTGATGGTATCCCGTGATGAACTAAATTCTCCTTGTGCTTCTCATTGAGGATATTAATTATGTTCAAATTGGCAAGTTAATTCACAAAAAATCCTCCCCAAATCTGAAGGGAACTTCTGTCCTTCTTCACTGTTGACTCAAACATCAAATGTATGTTTGTCTGTTTAGCACACTGGCTGCCATTGTGTGACAGTAATGAATGAAGTTTTATCCTCTAAATTAATTTGATCAGGGTGGTGTAGTCTCCAACCTTTGGTATCCACTCAGGATCCTTTAATGGTTGAAGAAAAATGCTCAAAAACACCCACATTGTGGTTCACCTGGATGTGCATTTTTTAAATGTTCGTTAAAGTTCACTAATTTATTTATAAATATATACCAGGGGTACCACAATGCATGGGTTTTCAGTAGTTTACAATTGTGCATCAAACCATCCCTTGTATTTTCATGTTTAGGCATTTCTCTCTTGGCTTTGTTTCCAATTTGGAGGAATAGTTTTTAGGGTGAATTTCTATCCCACCTCAGACAAGATGTCTCTATAGAGGTTCCAGTGGTTTCTGTGAGATCAGAACTGATGACAGTCTTGGACTTCTACTAAAGCAGGGTGCTGTGACTTAGCAATCTATGAATAGAGAGTTAAATTGTCATATCTGTAACACTTTCACCTAAGTTTTACTCAGTTTCCCAGTTTTATTCCTTCTCTATTAATTTCTTTTTCAGTTAAATCAATTTACTATATCACTCAAAGTTTGTTAACTTTGTTTTATCATGCATTGGAATGTACCTTAAAAGTCATGAAGTTGTTATTTGAGATCTGATTGTGTTGCATCAAAATCACATTCAGTGATGGAACTTTCAGGTTTGTTTAGATTTGATTTTTAAGTTGCCTGTACTGGACAATCATCATCAAATAAAATAATATATGAGAGGTCTTAATATATGCTTTTACACATTCCCAACTGTGACATACCTTCAAAATGAACATGGCTTGAATTGTGTAGATTTGTGTATACTAACATGGTGCTTATAGCAGAAATCTTTGATATTTTACATGAGAACTCCTCTCACTCTGTCTTAGTCATTGCTCTTAATGAAACAATTAATACAAAGATTTACATGCATATTGAACTTTTTCATTTTTGGGTGTTACAGTTGATTTAATGAGATGTGTAATGTGCCACTTTCCCCCACTTCTGCTTGTATTTACCAGTAAAGTGTAACTGGTCTTGTTTTATACATAGCTAGTTGCAGTACATTGCATTCCCGGTCTACATTTCTGACAACCTGAAATCCTAATTCAATCTCCAGTAAATGACAGTATCTGGTATTTGGACAGCTGAGCTGTTTCTTCACCTGAATGCTTCAGTGTTTATTTGATCACAAACTGCGTGTATATTTTTTTTTTCAGGAAATTGAAAATTACAAAATTACATTTTCCCTTGATGCACTTGTGTATCTGTCATCAAAAAAGAGCATGAAAAGGTGCTGTCATGTAGATTCTAAACACTCAGAGCAGCAGTTTAGAATGATAGATTCCAGCCTGTGACAATTTCATATATTATCAAACACCTTGTTTTTATGGGTGCACCTCTCAAAATTAACTCAGGAGACGTGTCATTCAGATTGTAGTGTTATAATGGATTTGTTTGCCAAATATTTATTAGATAATTCAATATTTAAAAGAAGAAATAAAAGCAATGCTACTGTTGAGCTCTAAATAGCAGGGATATGCTGCTCCATTCAAGTGTCTACCTATTTATAAGGCAGTGTAGGAAAGCATGGGGTAAGCACTTAATGTGCTGTAGGTAAATAATTCTTTCCTTTTTAATAAAAATATTTTATTAATGCTTATATCTAATGCAGGATGTTGTGTAATGTAGTGCAGTTTTGGAGGAAAGGTTATTTAAATGTTTAATAACTTTCAGTGTTACTGTGCTTATGCTTATATCCTTTGTATCTGCAGGCATTCTTGATCAAATCCAATTTCCAAGTGGTTGTAAAAGGGTAAAAAAGGCAATAATGCAGCAAAACAGGCAAATATCAAAATATGGAGAAGATATCACCTACTGAACCCATTGCTAAATTGAGGTATTTTTAAATAAAGAAATCATATTTTATATCTTGCAGGGGCAAGTAGAAAAATTGCAGACAGATGGCAGTAGGGAGAGCAGATGGTACCCACTTGGCCATGGCAGTTCATGGCAATAGTGTGAGTGAGTATCCCAAAACTGATTTTATCAAAACGATTGTATGGTGATGGCGTAGTTTAACCATTCTAGAGAGAGAATTATGTGGCAAATACGTTTGTATAACAACTGATTAGTGATAACGTTCTCTGGACAATAAATTAATTTAAAAGAAATGACATGTAAAGTACATTGTTTATTTTACTTTGTGACAAAAATATTTTTGTTGATAACTAATAAAGAAATCAAAATATGCCAAGAAAATAGAGATTCACAAAATGCATTTTTAGCAGTTAAATGCAGTTCGTAATACCATACATGTCTTTTACAGTGGGAAATAGTTTTCTGATTTAAGACAAAAGCATAATCTATGTGAATTTTTGTACAATTAAATATTTAAAGGTACTATGGTTCTCTCTTTTCACCCCTTGTGCAGATATCTTATCTCAACTGCTGCACTAATAGTTGCTAAAAAACTGATGAATTTTCAAGATGAGGTTTTTAGTGAAAAAGTAGGTTGGTGTTTTATAAGGGTAAAAATGCCTATGGAAAGGTGACTAGGCCTTTTACCATCTTTTCTTATTGACAGCAATGGACCATGGTTTGTCTGAGTTCTCCTCTCTCAGTTCAGGCCAGTGGCCATTAGTATAAAGTGAGAATAGATTTTTTTATGATAGTATATGATAATATGTAGAGTTCTTCCAGCATCAAACAATATACATTCCCCTGCCATATTAGACAAGCTGTAGTTAAATGACAGGTATGTAGTAAACTACAGATTTCCTATAAACAATAAATAAATAATTGTATGAATGCACAACCTTTGCTTAATTAAAATACCCTCATTTGGAGTTTGAAGCAATTGAGCTTACCTGGTGGCTACCCAAAGTATTCATTACACAGTGAGTATTTAGGATGCCTGCCAGTTGATGCTTTACTCACACTTAAAGAAGGGAAATTATCATCCCTAAAACAATACTTAAACTATCCATATCCGAAACATCCTTAAACAATACTGTTTTTGTGACATATATATATATATATATATATATATATATACCTTCCTACATAAGTTATATTTTCAGGTATCTTTGTTTAACTTTGGATCTCAAACACTCTGCTGACTCATCAGACTCAGCTGATGAAAATAATCGTTTCTTTAAAGCTACATAAATACAAAGTGAATGTTCTCATGGGAAGCTTTACATTTTGAGAACAAGAAGCAAATCCCACTGGTATGGAAAAGGATCTCTTCATAACAGCTATTCATTTGTTTGCAATGAGAGGTTTTTTCTGTATAGCATATTCCCAACCTCCTCAGTTCCCAAGTGGAGATGGCAGTAGTCTTCAGGAAATGGCTCCATGCCAGTTTTGGATGAAACTTCTTATTCCGTGACATGCCATTTTTTATTACAATAAACAACATTTGTGCGAGAAGGACTTTGAATATTTTTTTCAAACCTTGTCATTTTCAGCACTAATATGATTCATGGTTGATGAATTTACATACCTCAAAACTTACAGTTCCATTGTGGTCTGTGTCAAAAGCGTTAAACAGGAAATGTGCGTAAGTTGATGCATCTACAAGTTAAAGGATCAGAGCATAAAACATTTTGTTTGCAGCAATACAAAACAATCTATGAATTATTCACAGCCAATGCACCAAACACAGACATGCTTGTTTTCATTTTAGATTTCAATAAAGGTATGTTTAGGGGAGATATGGTTAATTTCATTTTACCAATGAAAGTACTTACATTTATGGTTCAATGGTGACTCCCATAAAACATCTTAAGGGCTAAGGGCATATTCATAAAAGTGCAAATTCGACAGTCAAAGTGAATTTGCATCACTTCAGTAGGCTGTGCTCCCACAGATGCAAATTTGCCACTCCTCATTCCCTAAGTGGAAGATTGCCTTGATGATATGGAGTACAGCGCTGAACACTATTTCTTGTGTAGTGTGACAAAGTCAGTCGAAAATTAGCGGAAGTGTAGTTATGTGAATTCGACTACTCTAGTCCTAGCGAAGTGACATGTTGTCATCTTTACAACTTTTACTGTATTAAGTGAATATTACTTGCCTTTCTGTGTTACCATATTCCTAGTTTAAGTTGTTGCTTGGTCTCTATATTTTATTTGTCTTTTAAGTAAACAGTCACTTACACCACACTGGAGCCCTGCCAATAACCCCCTATTTTGCCTCGTTGATCTGGTGAAGTCAAACCAGAGAATTCAATGCAGTATTACTTGCCAAATTTGCCACTTTGAAACACTCCAATGCTTGATAATTAGACAAAAGTTGCGTGCTGTCCATGCAAAGTAATGGCAGGAGCTTTGTGTAAGGTGTTGAATTGATCGCAAATTCACATTGCAGAGTTTTATGAGTAAGCAGAGTTGGAGAAGTGCTGAATAGTGCAAATTCAGATCTTTACTGTCTGGACTCTTATGAATAAGTTCCCGAATCTATATAAATTAAAAACACCGCTGGATACTCAGAACCTGGTGAAGTACCAATTAATTGTGCTTTTATCAGAAAATGCACACCATTTTAAGGTGCACTTCCCTTCCACACTTCTGGTTCAAGTACCATAAACTGGTACTAAATTATTTATGAGCATGCAGCAGTGTATTTACTATTTACCTGTTTAGTGAAACATGAGCTGACCCAGTAGTGCCTTGTAAATGTTCAGCTAAAGGGTTAATAATCCTACTGAAATAGTTCTTCCTTTTTACTGAATCCTGTGCATAGAGCTGCCATGTACATATAGTTATACAAAAATACTAATGCACAAATGTAAATAATAAAATTAACTTTAGTTCTCCTTTAAATGGTATTCTGGTTGCTGGGATTCAATACCCTAGCAACATCTCATTAAGGGGGTAAATCAGGAAAGAGCGAAGTTACCTTGTGATGCTTCTCATAAGTTCGCCGAGAAGGGTATGCGCTCCCTGGTCTCCTGCAAGCAGAGATCAGCGAACGCTTTAAAGGTACTTTGGCGAGGCGACTTGAGTGGTCATGAGGTGAGCTGAAGTACCTTTAAAGTGTTCTTTGATCTCCGCTTGCAGGAAACCAGGGAGCGCGTACCCGTCTCGGCGAACTGATGAGAAGCATCGCAAGGTAACTTCACTCTTTCCTGAATTACCCCCTAAGTTCAGTACAGGCAAGAGGAATTATAGCATAGAAATGGAAAAGGAAAGAAGTTAAAAAGAATTATAAGAAGAAATTGAAGCCTCTGACTTATTGATAAACTGACCTTCAGCAACCAAAAATAGAAAGCAAAACAATGTCAAAAAGTTAAAAAAAAGATCTATTCTTGACTGTGTTAGAATGCCATTGCATCCAAAACTAAATCACAGATCTGAACAACCTCTTTACTAGTAAACCGAATGGAGTAAGCCCAAGTAATATGACTATGGGCTGTGTATAGATTAGAAGCCAAGGGATGCACCTCAGAGGGAAACAGTTTCAAAGACAAATTGCTCTCTAGAACAGGGAGACTGCTGGGTGACAAAATCAGGATGCTGGGATTTGTTTTTTGGCAATTGCATGGGAGGTTAAATATCTGTACTTTAGAGAAGGAGTTGTGGAAACAACCCCTAAAAGAAAACTAAGAAATTAGAATAATCCAGAAGTAGTTACAGTATATAGAGTAGTTATATATCCCAAAATGAACAATTCTACCTGCCCTAGAATTCTCAAACATCAGCCTCTTGTTTTACTTTCAGTTATCTATTAAATCTCATCTCATATATGTGTTAAACTGAGGAAAAGCATTGCTAAACAAGTCATTGTGTTATTGGATGTACAAATACAAAGCCCTGGAATTTCAAGTGTTAGGTTTATAAAGGCATTGCTCTGTTATAAATCTATATATAAAGGGATACCGGACTAATATGCTGTACTCACCTCCTTGTGGGAAGAATTGAGCATAGATTTCTTTAAATGTCTCTTCATTAACAATTCCACTGGGGCATTCCTTAAAAAAATTGAAATATGTAAAATGTTATCTTATTATAGAATATCAGCATAATATTTTGATTAATAAAAAACAATTGATATTCGAGCAAAACTAGCATAAATAACAGAAAACATATATCTACAAATTCAAATAACATTCTTATTGAGATAAACGGTTTTGGGTGAATCAGGTCTGATATTCTGAGCAGACAAAAGTTATGAAAGTTATAAATTTATAGTGTGATTGGCACTGCATTCTGCATTATCATATAGTTAGACGCAGAAACTCTGTGTGAGTTACATTTTAGCTTTAGTATACACAGAAAAACAACAAAGTTTACTGAAAGGTTTAACATTATGGAATACTGTGTGCAGTTTTGGACACCATTGCACAAGAAAGATGTAGTTGAGCTTGAGTTGGTTCAAAGGTGGGCTACTAAATGAATAAAAGGAATGGGCAAAATACAGTACCAAGAAAGATTATCAAAACTTGGCTTGTGTAGTCTAGAAAAAAAGAAGAGGTAACCTAATAACTATATATAAATATATTAGAAGTCAGTACAGAGCACTGTAAGTAGAACAAGGGGGCATCCTCTGCGTATTGAGAAAAGAAAATTTATGCATCAACATAGAAGGGGTTCTTTACTATAAGTGCAGTGAAGCTGTGGAATTCTCTGCCTGAAGAAGTTGTCATGGATGATTCCATTAAAGAGTTTCATTGGGGCTTGGATGCTTTCCTTCAGAGTAAGAACATTACAAGTCATGGGTACTAGATAACTGTAGGTGGGATCTTGATCCAGGGAAGTATTCTGATCCTTCAGAGTAAGAACATTACAAGTCATGGGTACTAGATAACTGTAGGTGGGATCTTGATTCAGGGAATTATTCTGATCCTTCAGTGTAAGAACATTACAAGTCATGGATACTAGATAACTGTAGGTGGGATCTTGATCCAGGGAATTATTCTGATCCTTCAGAGTAAGAACATTACAAGTCATGGGTACTAGATAACTGTAGGTGGGATCTTGATTCAGGGAATTATTCTGATTGCCATATTTGGAAGGAATTTTTTCCCTAATATTGAGGATAATAGGCTCTTGACTCATTTGTTTTTTGCCTTACTCTGGATGAACATTGCAGGAAATAGGCTGAACTGGATGGACTTGTGCCTTTTTATCAGCCTCATAAACTATGTTACTTTGTAAGTTGCTGCTTTGTATTTGTTGGATAAGGACAATTTGCCTTTCACTCTCCACATTTCTATGTAGTTTCCTAGCCATGTTCATATTATTGTTTCTATCTCAATGCACCATTAAAGTAGAGATTTTTTTTGTTTGTGATTTTTATGAACAATCTATTCATGGATGCTACCTGCAATGTGTACTGTATCTGAAGGCAGGAGTATGGCGGACTTCTCTGGAGGATAACATCTTGCATGGACACTCTAGGAGAAAACAACCACTTTGGTATCTCAAAATATCCAAGGATAATGGTCTACAGTTTAAACATCTAGTACAAGATAAAAGCAACTCTAAAAATGTGTGTGATAGTTTGCATCTGTCAGAGTTCAAGAGACAGGTAAACCACTTATTTTAAAAAAGAACGGCAACACCAAAAAATGAAAATGCCTCTATTGTATTTATAGTTACTATACACTGACGAGAAAAATTGTAAAAATGTTTTGAAGTTTTGACTTTCAAGCTCCATATCTCACCATCCATTAGGGCTACTTTCATGAGACTACCATCATTTTATAGACAATCAACTTGGATATCTCATACATAAATTGGACTTTGCAACTATTTAGCACATGATTAGTTATGCAAATTCTTGTCTTGTAACTGCATTGTTGCTGTTTTGCTCCTAAAATGTAAATTTTTATCTTTTATTATTTTGTTAGTATTTTGTAAATCCAACCGTTGGCATTCAACATTGCCAGAATCCTTCTCAGCATGGTTTCGATCAGATTCAAGCATATCTTGACTGTTGGTGAATACTGGTTGACTCACTTGAACATGAGATGGCAACAACAGCAGAAACCTTTTACTAAAGGAATTGCATTGGATACACAAATGAAATACCATTGAAGACCAATTACAAATAATCTTCATAAAACTGCTATGTGCAGCACAGAAACCACACTTTTAAAATGTCATTGAAAGTACTATGAAAGTACTATGAAAGTAAATATAGACATTGTTGGTTTATTTACTTGACGATCATGTTTTTTCTTAATATAACACAGTCCTTTAGGTGTGTTTCATGTCATTACAGAAGAAAGAACACAAAAGCAAATGATAGAAACATGCTTGTTTTACTTTTGAACTGTGACCTGTCTGAAACATTATTATTCTGTCATCATACGCGTTTTTTTTTTTTATATGACACATCCTGTCCTGTGATATCCTGTACCTGCAGAACATGTCCAGTGCCTGCCTTGCAATGCTCAGCAGTAAAGAGATATGCCTCAGGGCCTGACACATCTAAAAAAGCAAAAAAAAAAAAATCACAAAGTAACATATTTCTGTGTGTCTTCCTAATTGACAGAAATGGTACCGTAAATGATTATTCGTTGGGAAGAAGGCAAACTTATTTAAACTGTTGCTTTATGTTATGTTCAGTTCTACATTTAATATGCACTTTAATGTAGATTATCAAGTCATGGGCATATTGATATTCGGCATTTCTCTGTTTGGATTTGTCCTAATAAATAATAAAATTAAAAAGTATTTCTAAAGTTTGACCCCACCCCCCCTTTGACACTGCACAGGTTGCTGTCCATGGTGCTATTTGTAGATGAATACATGGAAACAATTATTTGATATTAATTTTAAATGTTTGCATGTTTGATTCGATGTGAGAGAAGCCTTCTGTCTATGAATAGAAGTTTTAATGTTCTTTCATTGTTCATTTTTCTTTTATATTTTCTATTGAGCTATGGTGTCGGTTTGTTTTTACTAAATGAATTCAACACTATACAGGATTCTAATGCAATGATAAGAAAGTACATTTACACACAGTCCTATGGGGAAATTGCTGTACACACTCAAGATGGGTTGATGTATTGTGTTTAAATAACAAAATTTACTTTTTTAAGAAAATTATAAGATCAGCATTGCTATATCTGCAATGGATGTTATATTTAGTACTAGGCATAATTGTTAGCTTAGGAATTCTACTAAATATACTTCCCAAAACATAAGAAGATTTACTCCAGTTTACTTTGCAATCCCAAACTAATAATATATTCTATAAGTACTGACTTTAGCTCTGTTTCATGGGTATATTCTTCCATGTAAACTGGAGGGGTCATCTGACTGCTGGAACCAGTATGGAAACAGTCTATAGATGGTTCCAGTAGTGATACTCGATTTGGAATCTTTTGACATTACATTTACCAGTTAAGGGGTTTTAATACAGTCAGTATATGCATTGCCGCATTGCCTTAAAGATACTTATTTCAAAATTTACTGCTTTAATGTTTCATACTAATTTGGACATAACATTTTTTATTCATTTATTTATTTATTCTATTTGTTGTAATCTCTATATGATTGAGCAAGCCTTATGAAAGTTACATGAAGAAATATTTTCTGCCACAAATTCACTGTGAGTACATTTTAAGGAAACATTTATCATTTGAAAACAAACCCTTCGGGAAACATTCTGAATTGTCACTTCAAAAAAAAAAAAATAATTAAAGTTGATACAATCTAAGTGAAAAAGGGCAAAGATAAAAGTGAAAATTCCATTTAATTATCCTTCATCCTTGTTTCAACATGGAATCTTTTAGATGGTGAAAAATTATTAAAGAACTTGAAAAAATAAATTATGCATAGACATGTCTAATGTAATCTTACTTGAATAGTTAGAGCATATAATAACCCTCTATACTTTATACACGCTCTTTGCTACGGACTAGATAGCGTTTTAAAGTCCACAATTTCAACTGCTCACAGTCACTTTTTCTTTTTAAAAAAATGTTTAAAAAAACAAAACAAATACTTGTGGTCTTTGTTCCTGAGCCATTTCATTTATAAACTTTTTGATAGGTGAATCTACTGAATATGCTTTTAAAAGTTCAAAAATATTCAAATGAGTAGAAATAGGGAGAATGCACACATTTTGGAAATTATTTCACTGATCTTATTCAAAAAAAGAAATAGATTTTTAAAAAAGGTTATATGTCAAAAAGTCTTATTAGTATTATCATATGTTTCTGAATACACCCTGTCCTATGTAAATATGAGCCCACATGTAGTCTCCTTCCTGGTTGCCATGATTACTGACCATAGCAAGCAGGTAACAGTTAAAATGCCAACCTAGAGTAAGAAATTCAAGGAATTTGGGAATTCATTGCCTGCTGAATACAGTTGATATTATAGGAGGCTAGTCCTAAGAGAGTGATATCACCTGTTATCCTAAATCTGCAACTTTCTCCAGGATCAACATGGAGAGGGGGTTGCAAATGTTAAGTCTGATGGACTTCAGGTCTTCTTCCAACCATACAAATTAGGTTACTGTATATGATAACAGGGTTATGAGATAGAAAGACATTATTAGGCTGCTAGGGAAAGGTTAGTTTAGTCTACAGATACCTTCATTTAAATGGCTCTTGTAACATTTATTTGCAAATAAAGAATGTTAATTAATGCTGCTGTGATGGATTTTTGTTGATACTTGTATTGAGCATGTGCCAGTTATTAAAATGTCTTTATAATAGGTAGTTGGTGTAATTGTTTATTAGAGAAGCAGTTCAGTTGTTTGACGCTCACTATACTGATTATTTCTGCATGAACCGAATGCTGAAATTTAATGTACTTAAACTAGGAAAATTAAAATCAGTTTAAACTATGATTGGGTTTGAGTATTAAATATATACACATCCTTGAGCTTCATTGTAATGGGAATTGCAAATAAGTCTTTTTTTCCCCCTCTGGTGTATTTTATTGTAATGCTTACAGATGCTTAGAAGTTACTCCAAAGATAAACATCTTTACAAATTAAGAAGAATGAGAATGAGAGAAGTCGATTATACATGAAAGCTTCATGTTTTGTTTTGTTCTTTATTGCAATAAAAGCAATCTATTAGCACATTCCCCTTCCATTACAAATTGGTTTATAAAGATCTACAGTTGTTTCCTGTTACAACTTCATAAAATCTTCAGAGCTAAGCCTCCAAAACTTTATGTTAAGAATGATTAGTAAGTGGAAATATTATATAAGGTTATAATACTAATGATAACTGTCTCAGATAACTGTGCTGTAAAATGCTAAATGATACATATTTTGGCTGTTTTGCACCAAGATTACTAGTACTAACTTTTACATTCATGAAATAAAGATTAAGTGATTCAGAATAGTGCGAAGTGAGGTGCGGAGTCCTCACCTGAGTTCGCACTGACTGATATGCGCTCGCTGATGTCCACGTGCAGGACATCAGCGAGCGCATTTCAGTCTTTCCGAAGTGAGGCGAACACTCCGCACCTCACTTCGGAAGATAGTGAATTCCCCCCTATGAGTTCTGCATTTTTCCCTCCCTTGGTAGTTCTTCAGTTAATGTGTTTACTTACCCTTTTGGGTTACTAACTTGACTAGTCACACACCTTCTGGCTTTGGACTGGAGTCTGAACCCTTTCTCTGGAAAACTGGGCTGCATTTTGTCCTCAGTATGTTTCCCTGAGTTATCCTATCAACAAAGTATTTATGTTATTACTCCTTATTTATCTTACTATCTGCTCTAGCCATGTGATGCTGCTTATTCTTTATACTTTCCTACATTAAATCAGGAGCAGACTTACAGTTTCCTTGCCATGTATGCAAAGGACTCCAAATTGTGAATATATACAATTAGGGGCCAAAATAATATGTTAAAGAGGTAGAGCCTAAAGGGTAAAATATTGTCTAAACACATCTATTAATACAGAGAATACAAGTAATGGGGAAATAAAAGGTAAAAAAGGCCATGTGTATAATGATTATGGGATAATATAGATGTATAGAGTAAACAAACAGATAAACATACATTTTCTACTTATAAAGAAATTCCAAAGCATCGAAAGATTCAAACTATCCTTAGCTATATAGGTATTAATATTCACTGGGATTTAAAAGCATAATATCACAGTGTAGCCCTTGGACTGAGTTATAGACAACATTTTCAATTTCAGATTATCAGTTATAATAATAATATGATAATATAATGTCAGACTGGCTGTAGCAAGGTGCTAAAACAACTTCAAACTGAATCTCCAATCATAGAATAAACTTCCTTATTAACTGTTATGCTATTTATGACGATCCTCTGTAAGGTGCTGTGTAATATAAGTAGCGCTATGTAAATGAATAAATATATACATACATACATTTATGTCACTCGGTTCACTATGACTATTTAAACAAAGCTATAGCTAAAAATGTGACACAATGTTAAGTCAGGCCAATCACAAACAACAGACCTATTGACTCAACAAGGATAT
>WMED01010172.1:0-15904 GCA_019650415.1 Pipa parva | reverse complement strand
GCGACCACTCGAGTCGCCTTGCCTCGCCGAAGTACCTTTAAAGCGTTCGCTGATCTCCGCGTGCAGAAGAGCAGGGAGTGCATACCAGTCTCTGTGAAGTGAATAAAAGGATCGGCAGGTAATTTCGGACTTTCCTGAATTACCTCCTAAGCCACAGGGAATCCATTGTTTCTTCAAATAACTATTTCACCTTGTGTGTATCATACATATATCTGCAAGTGTGGGAAGTGCTGTGTCATTTTTGAAGGCTATACAGAAAATAAGCATATAGTTAATATGTATGTATTTTGTAACAAACTATTGCTTATTCTCTGTGTAGGACTTTCAAGACCAGTAACTCCAGAACAAGAACCAATCTCATTAGCATTGACATGACAATTATTCCAACACAGTACTGGTAATAATGTTATATTTGAAGTTGGATTCCTGATTTGTATTAGTTTTAATTTGTTTGTTTTTTTTTTCTTGCTTGTGGTTGAAGACTTCTTCTATGTTAAGTATACAGCTCCTATTCTTCTCTATGGAGCTTCAGATAACATATTATGAAGTGCCCCAAAAATTTGGCTACAACCATCAGAGGCAGAAAAAGAGACACCATAAACCTATAAAAACTAACTTCAAAAATAATATTTTTACAACTATTCAATAGGAATAACTGTCATGCCAATCTAAATGGAAGTTTTCATTTTGTAAGGTTACTGATCCTTTAAGACTAAAATTAAGCACTAGTGACATTCAAAACTGTTATAAAGGATACTGACTATGATATATATATTGTTACCTTTACAATATATTTTTACCACAAAATGTTTGGTGCTTTAGACCACACCCACTAACACACCCCTCTGTGGAAATAACAGACTAAATTATGTAGTTCAGTGATGACCAACCTTTTTTTGGCCTGGGGGCCATATAAATTTCCGACACGTATGTCATGGGTCAAAAATCCAAAAAAGAAAAAAAATAGAGCAGATAAAAATGTATTACTAATAGTATTAGAAACATGTTGTACTTACCATTAAGTCAGAAAGTCTTTGAAAGTTTTGTGATTCAATGCCTGTGATTTGATGAAGTGTGCTGACCACAGCTTTCATCACATGGTCCAGATTCAACACCTTTTTGTTGAGATTTTGTTGATGAATAATACAGTGAAGCTGCAGAGGCTCTGTTTTATTGGACTCAATGACTTTTCTAATAATTCTTGCTGCCAGTCCGTTGTGGCATCCAACCATACTTCTGGCACCATCAATAGTCACTCCCACTATTTTTCCCAAGGAAGAGCAAGACCCTCTATTACGGCTGAAACTTCTTTGAATAGGTCTTCGCCAGTGGTGGTCCCATGCATGCTTCTCATGGCCGCTGACTCTTCTGTAATTTCAAAATTGCTTTTTGTATCGTGAATAAATACCAAGAGTTGTTATCAGATATGTCGGTGGACTCGTCAGCAGCAATAGAAAACATTTCAAAACGTTCTGCTTTGTCCCTTAGTTTTGACTGGAGGTTTTTCCCCAAATCGTCCACTCTCCTTGTAATTGTCATGCGAAAAAGGCTGACTGCTTGAACTGCATTCTTCTTTTCAGGACACATTTCCTCCACCACTGCTAGCAAGCACTTTTTTTGCATTCACCATTGGAAATGGCTTCACTTCTTTGCTCAAACTGTGAGCAACTCAGTAGCTTGCCCTTACAGGTGTATCATTTTCTTGTCTCTTCTTGGTAAATATTCTTGTCAAGCCTTGAATTTCTTGATGTAACTTAGCAATCTTTTCTACATGGTTCAAATCAAGGATGCCTCATACTTGTTCTTCTGCTTTGTTTCATAATGCTGTTTAATGTTCCTTAAAAACAGCTACACTTTCTTTGCAAATCAAACACGTTGGCTTGTTGTCATGTTGCACAAAAAAGTAAAGATCAGTCCACTTTTCCTTTAAGTTTCTGCACTCAGAGTCAACTTTTCATTTCTTTAGCTTTCCCATTTCACCAGCGCACTAATGTTGTTCCTCTGGTGCTAGATGTGTTAAAAGATGTCAGTCAGGGTGGAGGAGGCTTGTATGTTTAAAATGACATACTTTATGCTCAGGTTATGTGCAAATTATTATTTCCTTCTTGGGTCAGTGGTAGATGTATTATGTTCCTTAAAATACAGGGAGTGTTTGTATGGGTTTGGTGTGTGAAGGTTTTATATAGTAACCGCTTTTTCATTTAGCTGCGTGTGATCACTTATCTGCTGATCCATACTCTGTCCAAACTCCCTGCTCTCTAGTCAGGCCAATCTTGTACCTGTGTGTCGGCCTGTATGAGAAGATTGCGAGGGACTGCTTGAACCTCAGCCTCCATGGCTGTGCGGTTCATCGGCTCGTCAGCTGGCCATCCTTTCAGCTAGTTTTCTATGCCTCACTCCCGGTTCTGCTTCTCTGAACTTCGTCTTTGGTGTGGAGCCCAGTATAATGCAGCTATCTCATTAGCCCGCCTCCCAGAAGTCTCCTACCGCCGGAGCTCCTGGGATCTGCAACTTTATTTAGCTAATGTCACTGTTGTACTGCATGCCAGATAGCAATGCGTCACGGCCTGGATATGGCCCGTGGACCGTAGGTTGTGCATCATTGATGTAGTTAAAGGAGAGCTAAAGCAAAAAAATAAAAAAGGACTGTTAAAATACTTACTTAAACAGAGCCAATTGATTAAAGTCACAGCGTGAGCTGTGCTGTAATTAGTCGGCACCAGATGCGTCCTTCACAGCGTTGGCTCACTGAGAAGACAGCGTGAAGCTCCTCCCACCTTCTTTCACCTCAGGTGAAAAATGGCTTAAACATCATCACGTTCATTACGGGGGCCAATGAGAATGTTTGCCACAATGAGTGTTATGATGTATGAAGCCAGTGAAGCAACTAGCAAGAGCTGCATGCTGACTTCTCAGTCAGCCAGCGTGCTATGAAGGAAGCATTGGGAGCCAGATAATTACAGCACAGCTCATGCTGTGACTGTAATCAATCGGCTCTGTATAAGGTAAGTATTTTAACAGTTCTTTTTTTATTTTTTTGCTTTAGGTCTGCTGCTTTATCCATGTTGACATAATTTTATGTATATTGAAATCACAGATGTTCGCTTCAACATCTGAATAAAAAATACTTAGATGTAATGTATCCCCTTATTTTCCCCTGGCTGTCTTCCTGACTAGGAGAGAAGGGGCCCTGCTGTTGCCTATAGGCACAGGCCTCTCCCGTGACTATTGGGAATTCTGGCTCTTACTCGAAGGAGTGATTTTGTCCTCCGTGTCAGTTGTCTTTATGGTAAGGCAGCTTTCATGAATGATGTTGCATCATTATAAAACCTAAAATTTATTAATTATTTTGATCTTGCAATCCCAATATTTTTGACAAGGTTATCTGTCCTCTGTTTTTCATTAGAAAACAGAAGTGCTTAAAGGAAGTAAACCTATTAAAAGTCATTTTGTGTTCTCATTAAGTTGTGATATAATGCACCATTTCTACCTAATGCTAAATACTACTCTCCCCCTTCGGAGCAGTCATCCCAGCATTACCTGTTAAATCCTACTCTGTGTGCTTTATATAGCAATAGCAACCAGTGTTACAGCATGGGGGGGGGGGTTGGGAGAAACACAGACATTGCTGTGAATTTCAAGCTTTAAATATAGACAAAGAGTGCTACTTTTTAATTGAAATACTCTAGAAATATATTTAAAAAAAAACAGTGAGCAATTAAACATGTAGTTCTACTTACAGAATTACATTCTTTATTTAAGCACTTTATTTACTCAGTACTCATTCTGTAGTTGGTACTTCACTTCACTTTGCATGTTCCACAGTAAAATCCCCATGTTGAGTCTTTTTAACACTTTGCACACTGGGACAGCATTCGTGCATTGAACAATAAAGCTTTGAATTTGAATTGAAAAGAAAAAAAAATCAAATTTGAACTGTTATCACAAAAGTGTTTCTAACTTTTGTTAGAACAATTAGGAGTTCATTTTTATTCCATTATTAATAATTCTATTGTTTTTACATTGTTACAATCCATACTGAGTTTTCTAAGTAATACATTTTTGCTAATAAGTTTTTGAAGTGTTGTAGATAATTTAGCCCACAAGGTCATTTTTCCCTTTTTGTACCTGTTAGTTTGCAAAAGTGTACTTCCTCCAGGGAAAGCATCTTATTCTTGATGAAGGCGACTTGTATTGATAAATGCATTCCTCTTCCCATTGAAGTATTACGCTGATTTTTTGTCTCTGTTACAACGATACAATACTAAACAAATAGTAGTATATATTTCAATCATTTTTTTGTCAACTTGGATTATATTCAAAGATTGCTTTTTTTGTATTTGTAAGTTTATTCAGATATCCTGTATCTTTTTGTATAGTCATGGCATTATTCTTCTCAAAGGACAATTGTTCCCAAGTAATTCCTCCCCAAACATTTAAAGCTAGGTTCACACTAGCATCTGATTGCCCAGTGCATCATACACTAGTGTGAAGGAAAAAAAGAAAAATATCTTCCAGTGTATTTTTCTATTGTTCTTACCAGCAACAGTGTGAATGCTCCTTCAGCGTTCACAGCTCTTCCTATGTGATCGCATTTTGTGCACAGCGTATCGTACGACTGCCAGAATGCGACACACAGCGTTCCGCATCCAGCATATGTGCGTCTGTGTCCAGAACTGGGTAAGTACTATTGGCTTTCATTGAGCCTTATTTTTTTTTTTCCTTCACACTAGTGTATTATGTGCTGTGCGTAATACGCTCGTGTAAAACTAGCCTAAGTATAGGGTTGCTGCTCCATGTGCAATCAGTCTTTCTTTCTGTGAGAAAGAATACATGGCCCTGAAATTGGTTCTCTGCACTATTTAAACCCTTCACTTTGTGAAGTTAATTTGGAAAAATTGTTATAAACCTTTTACCATTCAGTTTGTTTTCCAGCAGAACTAATTAGCTTAAATATAATCCATAGAAAGTTATTGGAGCACAGGAACTTTTCATAAAGTTATTGTCATAGTTTTTCCCTTTATGACAACATTTAATGCATAAAAAGAGTTTAGTAGGTAGACAGGGCTACCTTAGTGAATGATCTAAGTGCTTGGGGCTTAATATTTAATTCACTAAAAGCATAGATTTAGTACAGCAGCCAGCATGGATTTGCAATATTTAATAGAGCTTGCTTTTATCTGGTGTTGTCCAGGCATGGCAGCCCTAAATGGAAATCTGTCAGGTATAGCCTAACAAAAACTATTTTTAGATATAATCAGTAAGGTTAAACATATTTTTGTGAGCTTTAGGTCCCAGTATTAATCTGTACATAATGTTTGGATTGCTTCTATAAATAGGTGGTTTTGTTAAATAGTATTCATATAAGTAGTGTATTTTTGCCAAATACATTGAAATCTCTGTCATTAAAATGTGCATTCTTAGCTTGCTTATGTCTTTTTCTTTGACATTTGGGAAGTTTTTTTTGTAGTTTATAATGCATGCACTTCTTGTTGAATACACAGTGGACAAAATTAAACACAGCACCAGATTTTTTTCATTACTTTGTTCGGGTAAGCCTATTTACAGCCATCTTGATGGCCTTGCCCCTCCTTGGTCAAAGTGACTTGGGTGAGCCCTAACAGGCTGAATGCAAATTTTGTTGAAGACTGGGATTAATAAAGAGAAACAGGAGTGCATATTTCATATTTTCCAAAATTAAGTAGTAGTATGTTCTTGTAGTAGTATGAAGTAGTAACATACTGTCCAGATAGAAGGAATGTTGACTTTAAGAAGTCTGACGGCAATATATACACATCCAGAACTTTCTTGGAATATTAGGCTGTTGAAGTGTTTTAATTCAGATAACATAACTTCACCAGTAAATGTAATAATGCTGAGAATGAGGTCAAGCTTCGGCCATAAAGATCATGTCATTGCAAACTGTATAACTAAAATAATTTTATTACTTTATTCAAGTGTGTGAATTCAAATAGAACTGACTGTCTCTAAATTTGTTTGTATATGATTCTATGTGTATTAATACCTAACAATATTATAATAAAAAAAAGAAAAAAAAACACCAAATTTGGATATATAAGGAAAGACAAAATGAAAAGTTCCATTCAAATTGCCAGCCACTTTTAGAGTCTACAAAGAGCCAGACTTAACACATAACTCTTGTGTGAAATCTTTGGAGCATTAAACAATACCAATAAGTATTTCCGATTCATGGAGAGTGGTGAGACAAAACAACTAAGTTAAATTGTCACGATTGGTATAGCTCCCTTTGATAGAAAATGGAACAATGTGTAAGATACAATATAAAAGTGAACAATGAAAACAAAAAAAAAATAAAGCTATAAAGTCTTAAAGTTCAATAAAATTCTGATAAAATGTAAAATAAAATAACCGATAAGAGGTTCCTGTGCTTGGACCACAAAGGTAATCTACCAAGACACCTTACAGGATAGTAGAAGATTCAAGTTGTTCTGATATTAAGAAGCACAGTGGAAGAGCTGGATGGTGAAATATAAACAAACAAAACAAAGAGGAAATCCCCTAGCGTGACACAAATGGTAGTATAAAAAACCTATATATGACTTATGCGAAACAAAAATACGTTCCTTTGGTGATATCTGCTGATTAATTTCTTGACTTCTGATGAAGTTGATTTTATAATCAGTGAAATTCGTTGAGACTTTTAATCTGACAAGCTTGTATTTTATCCTCTTTTAAATGAGTGCACCATATGAACGGAAAAAACCCATCATATTTATTCAGAGTGCTCTATCTAAGTACTGTTTGGTGAGTGCAACTAGGAAGTGGGGTTACCCATCCCCACCCATCACTTATGAAACAATACTGATCCACCAGTCAGGAATTTTGAAGTTTTACACTAGTTCACCTAAGGCTCACATTTTATTATATTTGGTGAGTGTATTCACATAAGGGGGATCTTCTCTTCACTACACTAATATAGTGAAGTTATTCCCCCAAATCTGTGTTACGTGTTTCTTCACCAATTTAAAAAGTATTTCATCAAAGGAACATATTTTTTCACTGTCTTTTCACATAAAGTCATATATGTGTTTTTTTTTATACTACCATTTGTATCAAACGGTACCATTTGTTTATATTTCACCATCCAAGTGATTCCACTGTGTTTCTGAATATCAGAACCACTTGAATCTTCTAAACCCTATTCATGTTGCTCCAATTTGAATAATTATTTGGAGAATCAATAGAAGATTGTTTTAAAGTACCAGAAACAATTTAGAGTATATGCAGACAAATATAAATGCAGGAGCTTGAAAGGGCATAGCAAACACTTAAATGTGCATAATGGGAATTAGTCCAGGAATTGCATAAAATATAATACCTACTAAAAAAACCTATTTCTTACCTATTTTGTACAGTTTTTAGCAGCGCAGTTGCAAGCCAAGACAATTTTGAGATATAAATCAACATAATGGCATAACGTTTTGCCCTTCATCTCATGCATGCATAAGTTGGGTTTTTCCCCATTGATTCACATTATACATTAAAGGCACCTGAGCTGATTTTTTTTCTATGTAGTTTTGTTAGACTGTCTGCGAAAAATGGAAGATCTCCGGCACTCCGTGTAGATAAAACAAATATTTATTGAAATATATTAAAAGTCCATGTAATAAATTAAAAAGTAGGCGGCACCTATGCGTTTTGAGCCACAGCTCTTAATCATGGTGTGCAGCACTGATAAAACAATCGATATTTATAGCAGGGAGACAGCAGAGTGGCGAAATCATCATATTCTCGTCATGTGCGTCTATACCCCTTTTGATGCATCCCATGATTCTATTTGCTTTGGCAGCTGCCGCTTGGCACTGGTTGGTGAGTGAAACAATACTGATCCACCAGTCAGGAATTTTGAAGTTTTACACTAGTTCACCTAAGGCTCACATTTTATTATATTTGGTGAGTGTATTCACATAAGGGGGATCTTCTCTTCACTACACTAATATAGTGAAGTTATTCCCCCAAATCTGTGTTACGTGTTTCTTCACCAATTTAAAAAGTATTTCATCAAAGGAACATATGAGTGAAATATGACAAACTAATGTAAAAAAGTGAAAATAGTGATAAAGAACACTTATAAATCAGTGAAATATTGAATATCAAATATAAAATTAAGTCCTGTAGGCTGTCTGGTCTTTAATGTGAAAATCCAGTATGATTCACATTTATTCAAAAGTTTAAACAGATCACCGCCTCAACGTCCCATGTGCACTTTTTCAATACCGATAACTGAAAAATGCTGTATAGAACAGGTTTTGGTGAAATGTGTAGCAACATTGGTCGATTTAAGTCTGGCCATGTTGTTAATGTGTTCCCTAATTCTCTCCTTCAAGGATCTGGTTGTACGTCCCACATACTGGATATGACAAATATATTACACTTTTGGTGTTACATTTAATGTATTCTCTGATGTCATGTCTTTACTGGTAAAAGACTTGGTGACTGTTAAAAAACTGCATGCAAGTATTAGCGCCATATCTATAGCAGCCCTTATACGAAAGCCAGGAGGTGGGTGTAATGGAATGTAACTCTGAAGGAGATAGGATATTGTGTAAGGTTGGTGCCTTACTCGCGACACATTTAATACCACCTGTTAATATCCTTTTTAGGTCCACATCGTTGTAAAGTATACCCATACTCGTTTATTTTTCATTCACAATTTATCATCATTCCACTTTTCTCCAATTATTCACTATTTTTCACCTATTCCTCTCTTTTCTTTTCACTTCCCTTTTTCACACCGTTCCCCTTTACCTGATCACAGTCATATTTCAATAGTAATGTTTTACTTATTTGTCTTTTATTATGAATGTCATTTCTCTTTTCCTACAGAACATTTACTTTGTCAGTTTATTATTATTATTTTTTGACTATATATATATATATATATATATATATATATATATATATATATATATATATATATAGTATAGTATATCCATTATTCTGACGTTTGACACTCTCTGTGTCTTTATTGACGTTTTTGTTCATTAGCCGATTAAGTTTTTTCAAAAGTCCGGTATTAATTCATTCATATATGCAGTTAACCTTCTGTTTCTGCTTCCGGATACATATCACCGCTTCATATTTCAACACCGCTTACTACACGGTTACAACTTACAGTGAGTAACTATTTATATTGCATTTCCATTTTTTGACTTAACCTTTATTTGCTTGATTGTTCACTGTTATTGTTTATGGTGATTTCGCCACTCTACTGTCTCCCTGCTATAAATATCAATTGTTTTATCAGTACTGCACACCATGATTAAGAGCTGCAACTCAAAACGCATAGGTGCCGCCTACTTTTTAATTTATTACATGGACTTTTAATATATTTCAATAAATATTTTTTTTTTATCTACACGGAGTGCCGGAGATCTTCCATTTTTCGCTTACAGCTACATTGGATTTGGGATCCATTTACTCCTGAGCACCCGCATTTTCATTATCATTGCCGGTATGTTTTCTACTACCTTCAGAATTTGACCATCCATTACCATTGCACCAGTCTGCCTGAATATATTGTACAAACTTCATGAGACAATGGTATTCATATTGTCGCTGCTGTAGAGATAGCATTTGTAAATAAAACTAAAATGCAAATGCTTGACTCATTTATTTCAATATGGGAGACATTCAGATGTCATCTTTATGCCCCTATCACCAGCTATGCATCCAGATCCACTAGTTTTCTAAAACTGATATAGATCTCAACTGTGCAGCATGGGGATTAATTGCTTCTGAAAGGAAGGAATTTTGAGTTACTGAAGCTTATGATTGGCTAAAAACAGTAAAAGTAGCTCAGAAGAATAAGCAAATCACTGAAGGAGGTGTCAATTAAATTTTATCTTCAAAACTATAAGACCTTCCTTAATTAATTAGTTATTTGAAAAGGTTTTATATCATTTAGGGTAGCTGTAAAAAAAAAAAA
This sequence comes from Pipa parva, assembly GCA_019650415.1. NCBI lineage: Eukaryota > Metazoa > Chordata > Amphibia > Anura > Pipidae > Pipa > Pipa parva. The sequence continues at coordinate 5,934 of WMED01010172.1, read as the reverse complement.
AAAAAAAAAAAACCTTTCATGGTTGACATATGCATTAAATTGTACTGTAAATAAGTATGTATGCAGTCTTAAAACACAGATGAAGATTCTGACTTTCATCTATGCAATTCCTTTACATCTGGTTGATGGAAAGTAAATCTAGTACGGGTGCAATTGGCATTTGGAAATGCTTTATTAAGGCCCTAACATGCAAACATACTAAACAAACATAAGTGTAGTCCATTTGACATCCGTGTTTCAGGTGCTTACTTGCTGTCATGTCTTCTATTTTGGTTGGGATTCATGTTGATTTCATCTAGAATTTTAGAGCTCCATGCCCATCAAAATACCATTAGCTTGGATTAAGGGAAATTGGTGTATGTAGTGAAGTTACCTTGCTGTTTGCTACACAGAAGGTCTCCTTTTCCAAATGCATAGCCACATGTGTTTAGAAACTATTAGGATATAAATAATATAAATCAGTTCTTTTATTTTTTTCTGTTGTATAGTATGCAGTTCCTATAGTTGGTTTCCCTGTAGGAAAGCTACACTATATGTAGTCCATTTTGCTTGCCTCATAAGGAATACTGAAACTATCTTCTTGAAGATATGCCTAGGCTGATATAGTCACTGACACCCTATGTGAAAAGGAGGAATGCAAATACAGTCTGTACAGAGTGTTTAATTTTTTTTTGTTTATGGAGTTATGGTGACAATTACCACTACAAGTGGTAAACTGTCCTTTTTGTTAGAATACAATGGAGAAGTGCAGTGATTAATCTCTGAACATCATGCTTATAGTGGAGGATTTACCACCTCCTGAATATTAATCATTGATACTAGTTGTCACAATAAATGGCTTAAATGCCTTGCACTGATTGTGTTTGTAAACTTGCTTCTTCTTTTCCAATGAGTTCCTGCTTTGCATTCATGAAACAGTACCATGTATAAAATATAACACTACTGGAAATTTGTTCAATTAATATTGCTAAATGGAATATCAGCAGGCAGTCTAGACCACATTTTCAATACAAACCTTAGTTATTTGGATCATGTTGATCAGGAGTCGAAATGGGTTATATGGCCACTATAAAATATTTTATCATTTACTGCTAAGTGTTCCTTGTTGAAGATGTATGGAGATATTATAAACTCTGTTATTAGGTTCAAAATGTATATACAGTTGGTTACTAAGAGACACTGTGAATTCTCAGGAATACTCACACTTCAATACCAAAAACTGCTTATGTGTTTGTAATGTGACATAAATTGCAGACAGTGGGTGCATAGCTAGCATTATGATGTCCCTATTAATAGAATAATAATCACTATATACAGTATATATATATATATATTCATAGTGTTTGTTGACAACTAAAATTCCTAAATCCTTTTCTATGTCTTTTTTTTGTCCAGTGTTTTTACTATTTAGTAAATCATCTTGATGAGTGTTTTCCTTTCCCATTTGCATAGCCTTACATTTATCAGTGTTAAACCTTATTTAACACTTTCCTACCCAAGTCTCCAATTTACCCAGATCCATTTATAATAAAATAAAATTTGTCATCCTTTGTTAATTACATGACACCATTTAATATCATCTGAAAAATGTTAAATTTTACCCAGAGGTCCAACTACAAGATCTTTAATGAATATATTAAAGAGAACAGGGCAAAAATCTGATCCCTGGAGAACCCCACTATTAATAGTAACTCAATTTGAGTATGTACCATTTATAACCACCCTCTTTCCTACCATTGAGCCAGTTACTAACCCACTTACACACATTTTCCCCCAGTTTAATCATCCTCATTTTATGTACCAACCTTTTATGTGGCACAATATCAAATGCTTTGGAGAAATCAAGGTATATGTGACCCATCCCACTCCATTCTAGAACTAACCTTCTCATAGAATATGATTAGATTAGTTTTAAAGATCCCTCATAAACCCATGCTGATATATACTTTTTTTTATATTGAGATACCTCAGGATAGCATCTCTGAGAAAACCTTCAAATGTTTTACCCACAATAGAAGTTAAACAAAACATTTAGTTAGCATAATTTAAAATGAAAAATGTTCCTCTGAGATAATAAGACAGGGGAGCATTTGATATTCTCATCATATTTAATCAGCCCTTTTGCCTGGGGGCCTACATGTCAACTTAAGCTGTAGTTTGTGAAGTTTTGATTCTTTCATGATTCTTCAGAGCACTTCCCAAAAGACTCACATATGTTTAATGTATTCGTTATCTTTACAACATGTTCAAAGTCCAAATTTTTCTGTATATGGCTATACCTAAAGTGAACTATTTTATCATCCTATATGTTCACACAAAAAAGTTAGTTTCAACAGATATGTCTGTCTAACTTAACTTTTGAATAAACCTGTGTAAACCAATGTATGCTGATACTTATAGCCAAATATTTTGTTACTCTTTGAGTAACTATATGGAGTTTGTGCTATTTTGTCATTAATGTTATGCCCTTTGGCATATTGTAAGTATGTATTTGCTATTAGTAATTTGATATGTAAGGTTGCGTCTGAAGAATATTGGGCAGAGTAGGAGGTTGCAATACTGAACCACAGTGGACATGGCACAAGCTAGTCCTAAGACGTGGAGTCTAAGAATCCCCCTTGTCTTCACCTTAGACCCCTGCAAGGGAGTATGGGCTTTGCTGCAAGGAGCTTCCAGGTCGCAGCCTCTAGGGTAGCTGTCAACTGGTGAAGAGGGTTGAGAGAGAGAGACGTATCCAAGTATAGAGTAAAGGATCAAGACTGGGGGCAATCAACGTAGTCAGAATTTATAGCAAAGGTCGGGGTAGGCAGCAGGCAGGAAGTGTCCAAAAAACAGGCCAAGGTCAAAAGCAGAATGTCAGGAACAGGAAACAAAAAAAAACCCAAGAATGTAGAAATTTAGTTCTATAACTGGGTCCAGACACACCAAAGTGTTCGCCTTATGAAGGTGTAGTGGCGGGAATGCGGCTGTGACGGAATTGATGCAACCGCAACGGAACGGCATCAGAATTACATGACTGCGATGTAACCTTGTCAGAGTTGTATGACCACAACATAACCATCAGAATTAGGTGACCACGATGCAACACCAGAGAGCTAGATAAGTCATATTCCTGACAATATGACAATCCATTTGCATTTTCTGTTATTTTGAGGGATGGATAATTATAGAAAATGCATTTTTTGTTGGGCTTGTTAAGATGATCATCATGGCTCAGAGTGCTGAGTGGTCCTAAGCCCTCTTCTCTGGAACTGAAATGGAGGGCTCGGAGGAGAAAAAGGTAAGCCAATTTGCTTACAACAGGTAGCATTGTAGTTAGTCACAGGCTGGTTTGCTTTTATGATGCTAGCAATCCTATGACTTACCTCCCCTTTAAAAGGTGCCCTAGCATCAAGTAGATGGTAAGTACAGCTACTAGAGCCCAGCCTTAATAATTTCCTCTGCAGATGAGCAGTCCTTTTTGGCTATAACAAGGATTTCCTCAGGGAATCAAGGCTTCAATTGTAGTTATTCATTATTTCATTTGATACTGGTCAATGCTATGTCATACCAAGTAGCCCTAGTTTTATCAACTGTGACGTACTCAGTCATATAGTAAGCTCTGCCTTAGATGTTTCCTCTGCCCAGCAGCCATGTTGCCATTGATTAGTTCCACAGAACCTCCCAATGTAATTCTTTACTCCTCTGTACATTGGCTGTTTGTCTGGGTAGTGCAGATCAGTGAACAAATTACTGGTTGGACGTCAAATGATGCTGTTTCCAACATTTGGCACTTGTTAAACATATATGCATTTCAGTTATACTGCCCACGGTTTTTTGGCATTGGGGTTGTAAGATAGATGTGTGCATCTTTAGGATGGGGAAGATGTGTAGGTGTAGATAAAAGCTCTATAGTGATGGTTTTTAACAAAGATGTGACTATTTTTATTTAAAACTTGTAGCTATTAATAGCTCAGACAATTAGCAGCAAACAATCTATAGTAAAGTAGTACAGGTGATTTACTGGTAAAAGGATGTAAGTAAAAACACATAATCATTTAACAAATATTTAAAAACATATACACAGATCATATACAAACAAAAATGTGAACACCGTGAACACACAATGGCAGCGCTACAATATAATATAATGCTCAAAATGGTGTATATATACCAAATAATGCATAAAATATCAAAAAACTTAGATAATAAGGTTGCAGCTTCTTAAAACAGAAAGTCCAATAACTTCCAGCCAATTCTTCAAAAGATCAAAACCAGGAACCTATAAGAAGCACAACAAATAGACACCTAATAGTGCCACATCAATGATAAACAAATTCTTATAGCGATAGCCCAAACGTGCATCAAAGCACTGCATGCCTCCACATGTGTGGGTGAGAATGGGAAATGTGAAATGATCACCAACCAAACGGTGTCCAAATCAATGTGCACAAACGAGTGTTTTTACATGCTTACCAGATGGTAAAGCAATGATGGCTTTAAAACAATATATTTTGGCCAATTCAAGGATCTCCTCTTGAAAACAAGGTGTCCACAATGCAAATTCTGGTCCAGTGACCTTCTTAGCACATATTCCTCAATAGCATATGAAACAAGGAACATTCATAGCGTAAAACTGATTTATTGATTTAAAAACTGTGGTAATATCTACTCACATTCGATGGGATAAAATATGCTTATAAAGTCTTTGAAAAGTTCACTCCTCTATGTGTTTCACCAGCTTGTAGTGGCTTCATCAGGAAGAAAATTCTTATGTGTAACAGTAGTTCCTTGTAACTCTGCTGTTTAAACTTTGCCGTTTCGTCTCCTATCATACTTAAAGTGAGCTAAATCAACGTCACTTCCTGTTCATGATCCTTTGGAACGCATCATGCGTTCCACACTGTATGCGCCGCCGATGTCTTAATTTCCTTCTAGCTGGAACGCAATGTGCGTTTCAGCTACTTGTCTGTGACTGCACAGTAACTCTGAAGGGAAGTTAAATAAACTGGAATTTCCCTGCTGGAACGCAAATGCATTTCAATATTCTGCCGATGTCCCAGCAGCCTCTGTGAGACTGTAAGTGCCCATTTACAGAAAATAATAACAGTATTTCTAAACATTCAACGGACATTTCTACTTACAAAAGACTGGTACGGCTATGGGCAGTAAAATGGCCCCGGCCTTTGTAAACTTATATCTATCCCATTGGGAAAACCAAAAAGTATGGAATAATAATCCTTTCTCTGGCAATCTAGTGTTGTACACTAGATACATTGATGATGTCCTTATCATTTGAGATGGTGATAGCAATCTGGCGATAAATTTCTTAGAATACCTGAATGAGAATCAATATAATCTAAAGTTCACTTCAGAATATAACAAGAATCAAATTAATTTCTTGGACCTTACATTGTTCAATCATATGGATTCAATAGAGACCAAATCATTTAGAAAACCTACTGATGTAAACAGTCTGTTAAATGCAAAAAGTGGGCATCTGAAACGTTGGGTGAATAATATACCGTATAATCAATTTTTACGTATTAAACGTAACTGTTCCCTTCAAAAAGATTACAATGAACAGGCAGATGAGTTAGAGAATAGATTCTCAGAAAAGGGGTACTCCAGAGATTTGATCAGTCATTCAAGGTCAAAAGCAGAAAAGATTACAAGAGAAAGTATTTTAAACAAAAAGGATAAACTGAAAACAAAGAAACAGGAAAGAAACACCATTAATACTTCTTTTATTTCTAAATATAACAATAACACCAGTGAAATAGCAAGAATAGTGAAAAAACATTGGTATACAATGTTCTCAATAGTAAGAGTACAGATGTTAAATGGGAAATTTAAAAAAAAGATCTTGACTACTCATTGTGAGAGGTACATACCATATGGCAGCGTTTCCCAAACGCTGGGTCGCGACCCGGTACCGGGCCACGAAAATTATTT
>WMED01010171.1:0-15906 GCA_019650415.1 Pipa parva | reverse complement strand
CGAAGTGAGTCGAACACATCGCGGCTCACTTCGCACATTGGTGAATAAGGGCCTTAGATTTTCTAAAATAATAACTAGAGTGTCTGCAGTTTGCAGTCTTTTTCTTGGTGATTTTATACATTCACCTGATCTACAGTATCACTTATATGCAGACAACACACAGATTTACTTATCCATCCCTAGATTAACATTTGGGGGGCTATTCACTAAGGTACGAATTTGACTGTCAAATTCTCAAACAGCGAATTCCCATAGCAAATCTGCGATAATTTCCCTACAGTAAAGTTGCGACAATTTTTTAAAGTTAAGATTGCTACAATTTTCCCATAATAAAGTCACGACTGCTACAATATTCTCATTATAAAGATGCGACTGCGACAGTAGCAGCCTATTGTGACTGTCTTTATCTGGCGAATTCTCATCTATATGCAACAATTTGGACTTTAGTGAATAACCCCTGATGTCCAGACTTAAATTAAATGTCTAACATTCTCCTAGCAATCTTCTGTCGAATGACCCAGTGTTATCTCAAATTAAATTTTGCTAAAACATAATTGATCATTTTTCAATCCTATACCTGGCCCTGGGAAAATACCCGGTGGGCCTCAGACCCTGAGGGGTCCCACCCAGCAGGCCAGCCTGACATGGCTATCATCTCCCTTGTTCCTGTCTGTGTCTTGTGATGTTATATGTGGGGCCTCTTGGTGGGACCCAGAAACCCAGTCCGATGATATCATAAGTGATGTCATTAGTTATGATGTCAATGGTGATGACATTGATGATGTCATGAGTGATGCCATAAGTTATGATGTCATCGATGATACCATATGTGATGTCATAAGTTAAAATGTCATTGATGATGTTATAAGTGATGTAATATGTTATGATGTCATAAATTATGATGTCACTGATAATGTCATAAGTTATGCCATAAGTTATGATGTCATTGATGATGTTATAAGTGATGTCAAAAGGGATGTCATAAGTTATGTGCACTCCTTGCAACCTTTTCCATTATACATGTTATTTTTCCACATTATCTTGGGGTGATTTTTTGTTTTCCTCTCCTTCTCAATGAACATTGCCTATAACATATTAAAGCTTCTTTTTAAAGGAACGGTCTGGCCAAAAATAAACAAAAAATACCTTTATTTATTTATGCTAATTACTAACTTTTATTAAATTTAATTTATTATCAATTTTTAAAAGAAAAATTAAAATTCTTAATTATAAATAAGTGCTATACAGCACTTCCGTGTCGCAGACTCCATCTTCAGACTCTGCCGGCGACTTTACAGCATCCTAATCACCCGAATCCCTCTCAGGAGCACGTTCCTCTCCAGCTTGCGCTCCTAGTGAATCTCTACATCATCATTTCCTGTAAGTGACATGGAAGAGGGTACACGTCATTCAGGGAGCATGCATTGATCAAGCACACACTCTCCCATGTGACTTCTAGGAAATGCCGATGCGGAGCTTTACTAGGAGCACAGCTGGAGAAGAATGCACTCCTGAACAGGATCGGGTGATTCGGGAAGCTGTACAGTCGCTGGCAGAGACTGAAGATGGAGTCTGGGACACGGAAGTGCTGTATAGCACTTCTTTACAGGTAAGAATTTACTTTTTTTTAAAAAATTGATAATAATAAAAAAAAATTGATAATAAATTGCATTTAATAAAAGTCAGTAATTAGCATAAATAAAAGTGTTTTTTTTTTTTTTTTTTTATTTTCAGCCAGACTGTTCCTTTAAGGTGAACAGAGCTGGCATTGTCTGAGCTAGAAACAAATATTCACAGATATTATGTAGATATTAAGTAGAATGTTTGATACCAGAAGCAATGCATCTCATAACTGGGGCATAAATAAAAAGGGTTTAGCAGTAGCAGCCATGATGGGGACCGGAGAGGGCCCCGCTGAGCTCATACAACTGTATTTAACATCAAATAACAGACAATTACTAATCTGTTATTATTAGCCAGCTGTCATATGCAATATATTTCTATATACTGTTATATGCAAAGGCTTAAATTCTATTACATAGAAAATGTAGAATTAAAAAAATAATGGTGACATGGGTGTCCGGGCAGTAAAGAAGGGGGTCAGTCTCATAATGTGCAACAGACCCTTCCTCTAGTTATGCCACTTCTCTTAACTGATTATATAAACCTACTAAAGTTAAGGCTTTAGTTTAGCAGATTTCAGACAAGATTCATATATCTGATCATATATGTTTGGTATTGTAATATAAAAACATAAAACTAGTAGATCAGCTAAGTAAAAGATGCATGCTCAGGGTAAAAAGCTAAATATGTATTTATATAACATTGTTTATTCACCTCCAACTGGCTCTTTTAAGAGCCATCCCATGGTGCTTAATATACACTAAGACAGAACTCTGAACACAAGAGAATAAGAATGAAGCTTTTACAATACTGTTTATTGAAAGAGAAAGACAGAAACAAAGAGGACTATTTGCTCAATATTTCCCCAATTCTCAAGCGTGCTACAGTGGCAGATTCATACCTTATCTTAAATTTATTTGTTCTACTGCAAGAAAGCCAAAAAAATGTGAATGTGAAATGTTTTTAAAGCAAAAAAAAATGTACATACAGTTCACACATACTATGAAACAGAGGGGTTCATTCGTCCTTTAGTATTTTATTATATATAATAAATAATATATATAATAATATTATAATAATATAATGATATGTAACATTTTGGATGCAGGAGTAGTTCAATTCCTGGTTGGTGAGTTATATGTTTTACTAATTTTCTATCAATATTATTTTTTTCTAGATATTATTTTAGGCTTAGAATCTACCTTGGCATTGCTGGTTGCAGCACTACCAACATCCTAGGCCATCTTAGTAAAAGAAAGAGTTAGAATCTGATAGCTCTGTATATTCTTTCAGCCCTGGTTTAGAATCAGCTTCTCTTTTCTCTTTATTCATGTCATGACAGAGATGAATGTAGTTTAAATTACTGCTGTGTTGTCCTAATTCTTATGCTATTTGATATTTTGAGTCTATGAGCACTGGATTTAAGGCCCTAAGCAATAAAGTGAACTGTGAAATTCATAACTGAACATCTACTCTGAAACTTTTATCTTCTGGTAAAGAAGAACTTGAGCGCCTTTAATAAATTTATCAATTTTTAAATATTAGTTACTTATAGTTACATAGTTATTAAGGTTCAAATTTGACACATGTCCATCAACCTATCCATTAACATATCCACCTATATAAAACAAACAAACAAAAAAAAACAATAACTCATAGTCTACTGTCACTGGTCAAGAGGAAGGTGAAAAACCCATTTAAAGCTTGGTCATTAAAAAAGGGGAATCTCAGTGTTCTTCTTCATTAGCCCCTTGGATCTCTGAATGATCTATTATCTGGAGCTAAAATACAATATAAGAGAATATAGAATCCCTATTATCATAGCTCAAAGAGCTTAATGGGTATGTAAACCCTGTCTATAAAGAAAGCCCCATTCAAGCAATATAGTGATTAAGAAACTTCTAACTCACCTCTTAATTCAGCAGTGCTCAGTATCCCCCTGTAACTGCTTTCTTTTTCTGAACAAATTCCCTGATGTGTGTAGCCACACCCCTTCCTTTTCCTGACTTCCTCTCTCCACAGCCAACTGCAGAGGCGGAGTCAAACAGGTTTCATCTGCACATGCTCAGGGTTAGGAACAAGCTTTTTAGATAAGGAGAAGGGAAAGGGATTCCACACAAGACCATGCTCTCTGAACAGAGATGTCACATGGGGCGGAGCTCTTCGGCACTATACAGGAAGAGTCTGTACACAGAATGACTGTGGGAGCAGGGTTGTTTAAACAAGAGGCAAGTACTACTGATCTCAAAATCATTTTTACATTTTAATGTTTAAGTTTGCTTTCTATATGTATATATGTCAGATATAAATAATGTTTTATTCAACCTTTTCATACCCTTTAATGATTACTTTCAGTAAATCCATCAGAAGGAATTAATTTGTTCAACCTCCTTTCCAGAAGTAGTACTTTATTTTTTGATGTTGTTAAAAAGAAAAATGGCAAATTAAACTTTATCTCCAGTACTAAAATGTAAACATACATACCCCTTTCCTATGGTACTCCATACTATCTTAATCATTCGACCTTTTTGAACGAGCTTGTTTTTTTAACTAATATAAGTCACTGACGGGTTGTTAACAATCCACAGGGGAAATGGAAACACACAGGGGATATTTATAAAGGTCATTTTGACTTTTTCACAGCTATTTGCCATTTCTTTTCCCTTTTGTCACAATTTCCCTCCGTTTATATAGTGCCAAATAAAATTTATCAATATGGAAAAAAAGTGTTAAGACCCCTACACTTTACTTTACTTTCAGTGGAGCTCCTTTTCCATCGATATCGCTGATCTTAGAAATAATGTTCTAAACCATCTCCATAGGGAATAATGGGTTTTCACCTCCTTCCACTAGGTGTTGAAAAAAGGGCTTGATAAATATTGATATCAGGTAAATCAATATTTTCAATCTAATTAAAGGGATATCGATATACCAGGTGTAAACTTTTTCAGCTTTTTAGAAATATCGCTAATAGAGAATGGCTATTATTTCAAGAAACAAACACTTTTTATATTGTTTTCTTAGACAACTTTGAATCTCATATAAGTGAAATGAATAATAGGTTGTTGTGGAAGCAGTTATTCAGTGTACTACACCAGCAGTAGCAAACCCTCTCAGTAGGCATGCACGCCGTCACCACAGCTGCTATCCTCGATCCCCCCAGCAAGCGAGAGCTCAATCAGTGCAGGCAGCGGACTCGACCTGACAGTTTTCAGGTACAGCCTACACTGTACCTACACTGAAAGGAACGTTCACTGGCTGATAGCCACAGCAGAGCTCTTCCCTGACTCAGGCGTAATGATGTCACTCCTCTGTGCCTGCACTTCAGGGGAAGGTGCTGGTGAGTGACATCACTTTTCAGCACTCGGTGCCAAATAGGTCCACCACCACTGAACTGCACCCTCTATCATCCCAGTATTAAGGAATAATCTGTAAGATTCAATCAGCAAATGTCTAGAGAACATTCAAATGACTTCTTCACTATTGCAGGTTCAGCTGACGCAGACTTCTGCTGCTCTTGTTATTTCATGACACTCAGAATCAACTTTTACCCTACAGAAACACTAGATTGAATTCTATTTAGATTACCCAAACACTAGAAATGGAATCTTACACATCGCCAGTGGCAATCTTCTGCATCAACGTTGTTTTGGGGGATTAGTAATTTACTTTTAAAACAGCATTTCATGTAAGAAATACATATAGAAGAAACACAGAATTGGAAGCATTTAGCTATTAAAAGAACAGTCCAGCCTGATTAATAAAAAGTAATGTGTATTGTAAATGCTTAATACATTTTTTTTCTAATATACTTAGTCAGACTTTTATGTGAGGAAAGGTATTAATTATTCCATCTGTGTAGCAGTACACAGCTCCTTCTGTGTTTACTTCCTGGTTGGATTCTTGTGTCACTGACACAATGGCGTCTCAGGAAGGTCAAAATTAATAGTTAATGAATTACCATGGGCAGTTACAATACTTACAGCTAATGATGTACACTGTCAGTAGCAAGCACTGAAATTGGGCATGAGAGAGAGAGGCCAAATCCATATAAAAATAAAGTCAATATTTCAGCCCTTTCTTTAACAATTGCTTTCGCTGGGTTAACTACACCTTTCAGAGGTAAACAACATAAAAAAGGTGGATGACAGCTTAAAGGTTCTGATTGGTTATTTAGCATTATCCAGCCTGTCAGTCAATTCCTTAACACTAAACAGGAAGTGGCTGAGAGAGGGGAGGAGCTTCAGTAACAAACTGGGGCTAAATTGTGAAGGGTGGAAATAAATAAATAATTTATATGACTGAAAGCATTTATTTACCTTTTATTTAACAGTGCCAAACAGACAGCAAATAACTTTCGGTGCCTAAACTGTTCCTTTAACGTAGTTTCTGTATGAGGGACCTTTTGGAAGGATTTGATACTTCCTTTGTGGCTCATGCTGAACAGGAGAAAACTTGCTTTTTTGAATTCTTAAAGAGACCAGATTGACATGCAACAATGGCCTTTTTTTCTTTAGTTTTCTATTTTATTTTTAATTATTGACCAGTTTATAAGAAGAAAAGCAGATATCTTGTTGAGAGGAACTGGGTCTTAGCTTTCTAATCAAATCTACTTTATATCTTAACATCAGGACACAGCCTGTGTGGCATGTCAGCTTAAAAAAAATGACATTATAGCTCCTCCAATCAGATCCCTGTTAGATCGTGATTTAAGGGATCTGATTAGAGGAGCTATAATTTCAATCATTATATAGCTCCGCCCACCCAACACAGGAAAGAAAAGTCAGGCTGACAGGGAAAATGACAGAGAGAAACACTGTATAAAGGCACATTTTTATTAATACATATATATTTACAAAATGTTTATTTCATTAGTACAACCTAAATTAGTATTAGTTTTGAGGTGACCGGTGCACTTTAATAACAAGATTTAAAAACTATAACCAAACTGTATATTCTCAAAAAACATAAACATTAGCACAACCATTGCTTAGAGTGGGTAACCTTTAACCCTTGAGAGACCGGAGGAGAAAAATATTTATCTGTAAGGTCTCCTGGAGGGCACAGGACCAGGGAACATATCAAAGCAGTCCCCAACAAAATAGGGAGGGCACTACAGACTATTGGTATCCCTGTGAAATAGGGGCGACTACAGCCTGAAGGATTTTTCTCCCAAAACTATCTTGCTGGGATACAAACAAGTCTAAGCTGTTAAATTTTACAAAGGTGGATGGAGATGTCCATGTAGCTGCACTGCATAACTGCTCCACTGAGGCCTGGTTTTGGATGGCCCATAAAGAACTCACTGCTCTGGTAGAATGGGCAGTGACCCCAATTGGGGGAACAATTTCTCTCAGCTGATAAGACTGACAAATGGTCTCTTATAACCAACAAGCTTTTACAGTTTTAAGAGCTTGTTGGCCCACTCTGGGACCTCCCAGAATTACAAACAACAAATTTGATCCATGGAAATTCAATGTCCTTTGCAGATAGAGCCATACTACTCTGACTGCATCCAAGGTATGGAGTTTTTGTTCTTTATTGTTCTTAGGATTAGGACAGAAAGAAGGTAGGATTATGCCCTGTGTCAGGATCAGCAATAAACGTCTCTGAATATCTTGGCTAAAAACAAATGGTTACTGTGCTGGACGCAGAAAACTGTAGTGCTGACTTGAAGTACTTTGCATGAGCACCAATGCAGGAAACATAAAAGAGGTTTTATCCAAAGAACATGGCTCTTTAATGAAATCCAAAATAAAACAGAAACATGACAAGTGAACAGGCAAGTGCAGGTACAGACAGGAACAGGATACACAGGTACAGGTGCAGACTCAGGACACAGGATAACCAGGACATATGTACAGGTGCAGAGTGCAAAAGTATTAGTGGATTCTCAATACCACCAGAGATTCAAACTCAGCCAGAAACAGGGCGCTCTGAGCAACTTGGACTGAAAGAGCTGCTGACAGGTACAGCTGTGAATAACTTGGACTGAAAATGTAGCTGACAGGCAAGGCTGTGAATCCCTGGGAAATGCAGTGAAAGAGATGCCAGATTGGTAGTCACAGTTCACGGCAGACAGGCAGGAGCAGATAGCCCAGCAGCTTTGACATGGACTCGGAACACAGGTAAACATATCAGGAAAATAATAGTTCAGGACTTTAGCTCAGAGAAAACGTCCGCTTACTGGAAACTCTGAAATAAACGAGCAAGAAGGGGGAGGTGGGAATCGTTTAAATAGCCTTAGGGATAGTGAACAAAGACAAGACTCTAGATACTGATACAGTACTTAGTGATAGTGGAAAAAGGCAAGCAGAACTCTGGATCCTGACACCCTGATTGATATGGAATGACAAAACCATCTTTGGTAAGAATGATGGAACATACTGTACGTATTACCACCTTATCAGAATAAAAGGTGAGTTAGGATTCTCAACATGACAAGGCTGCTATTTCCAAAACTCTTCTAGTAGAAGAGATGGCTACTAGGAATGCTACTTTTAAGGCAAGAAATTGCCTGGAGATGGATTTCAGCAGTTCAAAGGGTGCCTCTTGCAAGTAGGAGAGAACTAAATTCAGATCCCATGCTGCAACTGGAGATTTATATAGCAGAATGATGTGAGCAACTCTTTGCAAAAAAGTCCTAACATCCTCTAATAGTGTGAGTCTTACATGCTTTGAGCATTGTCTGAATAACCTTTATGAAGAAAAATCATGGCCTCTACAGCCATGCCATCAAAGTTAGTTTGAATATGAGGTAACAGCAACGGAGGGGCCTTGGATAAGAGTTGATCGTCCACAAACCATGACCTCCTTGGCAAGTGAGGAGCAATTAAAGATCAGTGTTGTTCTGTCCTGCTTTATTTTCTGGATGACTCTGGGGACCAAGGCTAGTAGAGAGAAGGCAAATGCCAGCTAGAAAGTCCAAGGGAAACTCATGGCATCTCTTTTGAGAACAAGAGGATCCCTGGCTCTGGAACAAAATTCCTATTCTTTTGGAAGTTAAGTCTGCAGTCCAATGCTTAAGCCAGAGCTGTTGCCTTGCTGCCACGGACATTGCAGATGCCCTAGCCATAACTTTAGCGGTGTCTAATGGAGCGTCAGATAAATAGGCTGTGCCTTCCTTTAAGTCTAATGCAGAATTGAGGAGATCTTCTACTCCAGAACCCTCTTGGATACCTTCCACTAGTTGTGATATCCAGTGTTCACACACACAGGCTACCCATACTGAAGACAGGGCATAGAGATGTGCGAATGGAATTAAATATTGATTTTAAGGTGCCTTCGATCTTTTTATCTACGACAATCCTTTAAAGATGCAGTATCTGATATTGGTTGTTTGTCTAGATAACCTAGACACTGGGGCGTCTACTAGTGGAGGGGAAATCCAACGGACTAGGGATTTTTTTGGAAACGTACAAATTAAAAAACCTTCGAGGGGCTTGAAATCTGAGTTCAGGTTGCTGCCATTCACCTAGCACTATTTGATGTAGTTGATCCTATGCAGGAAAAATTCCTGACTCCTTGCACTGTCTCCTAAAAATATTTTTAGATGAATCTGTCTCCTTTGGAGGGTCTGAAATGTTTACACCTCTAAAACCTTTTGTATAAGGTTAGTCACCACTTCTGTAGATTCATGTGCTGAAATTGGAGCATCAGAAGGGGAATCAGGTACTTCTCCTTCAGAGAAATCTGATGGACAATCTTCCTCATCTGAGGAAGGAATACATGCTGAGGGCGCATCAGAAGTAATTGACTCAGTAGTGCATTTGTGTGATTTTTTTTTACTGGAAAAACGTTCCAACATTTTCTTCAATTGTTCCCGGCAATTGGGCAAGTTCCTGGAAGGATTGAGATAGTTGTTGTACCAAAATTAGGGATGCATCCTGGGTATCATGAGATATTTCCCTGACCTCTGGACTCAGTAGACATAGCTGAACAACTGGTATAAATGGAGACAGAACCACCCTGCAAAATTTTAGCTGAGCTCTTTGAACAAACAAAAAATGTTACCAATGCTCCAGAGGGTATTTCAGTATGTATGTAGGTATATATTTATTTATATATATATATTGTGCTGATATATTACACAGCCTTCACATCTATACATGGGGGGAGGAGTAATACAACAGTCTCTGGCCCCCACTATGTACTGGAGCTGACAGAATTCCCCTTAAAGTTATGGGGGGGGGGGGAAGAGGGGGAGAAGGTGTTCTCCAGCTCTCTCCTTTAACTGTCTTGTCATGAAACTCCTCATGTACCCACTCAGGAGGTCAGCTAGAAGGACACTAGAAAAACTGGCTTCTCCCTTCCTGAGCAAGGGGTAAAGCCGTCAGGGGAGAAGTCTGTTTTTCCTAGTGTTCCCCCTCTTGTGGATGGAAACTTTTCCCCTAGTCCTGTGTCCCCTAAGAGACCTTAGAGAAATGTTAATTTTTAATACTTGGTTGAAAACCCATTGACTGTCTGAAGTCTTGAACTAATGGACATCACCAGATGCTGTGTTTCCTCCTTTAACCTGCTCTGCTAGGCCTTTACTGCTCTGCCAGGCCTTTACTGCAGCAGTTTTCAGTTTCTGTTTGTTTGTGGACATTTCTGGCTGAAGTTTAGTCTGTAACAAGTGAAATGCATACTCGGGTTGGGATCAGGTGACTGACTTGGCCATTCAAGAATATTTCTCTTCATTGCTTTGATAAACTCATGGGTTGCTTTGGCTTTGTTTTGGGTCACTGTCCATCTGTATTATGAAATGTTGACCAATCAGTTTGGCTGGGTTTGAGCACACAGTATGTCTCTGAATACCTACAATTCATCCGGCTACTTCTGTCCTGTGTCACATCATCAATAAACACTAGTGACCCAGTGCCACTGGCAGCCATGAATAGCCAAACCATCAATCACACTTCCTCCGTTGTGTTTTACAGATGATGTGGTATGCTTTGGATCATGAACTGTATCTTGCCTTAAGAATTACTTGTTTCACCTACATGGAGAGCTCTTTTGACCACATGTATTCTTCACAGAAAAATCTTCCAAATACAAGCACCTCACCTCAAATCAACTCCAGGCCTTTTATCTGCTTAATTGAGAATGACGTAATGAAGGAATTGTTGACATCTGCCCATGAAACAGCCTTTGAGTCAATTGTCCAATTACTTTTGGTCCCTTGAAAAACAGGGTGGCACATGTTAAGGAGCTGAAATTCCTAAACCCTTCACCAATTTTAATGTGGAAACCCTGAAATGAAAGATGAAAGTCTGGACAGTATGTCCATGTCCATTATATAACTATAACTTGAATATGGTAAACAGGTAAAAAAACAAAATTTGTGTCAGTGTCCAAATATATACCTACAGTAACTGTAGCTCACATTAGTGGACTTTTTTCCTTAATGATATGGTCCATCTATTCTGGATTACCACAGATCGGCATCTAGGCACACTGATAGAGGGTATAGTCTTAAACTTCCCTTATATCAGTTTCACTTCAAATGTATTGTTTAGTGAAGCCTAGCCTACTTTATGAAATATATTTACAGTTTTTTTTCTACAGTGGAATTAATATGGTAACTCCAGTACACATGATTAAGTACAAATAAATCAAATGCAAGGCTGCGTTTATCTGTATGTTTCACTGTATAGTATCAGAAAAAAAAGATAAATAAAAAATTTGGTACATTTTTCTTTTCAATTCCAGAAGCATTTTGTGGTGGACCATATAAATACCTTGCTTATTTTTACAGTGACAGAAGCTCCCCACTTTTCTGCACAGAAACCACCATGTATGCACAGTCCTGTACAAAAGTTTTAGGCAGGTATGAAAAAAATGCTACAATGTAAGAAATTAGGGGAGAAATTGAATACAATTGAAAATATCGATATCAATATCAATATTACCAATTTCACGATGTCAATTGATTTTTGCTGATATCTCAATATCTATGTTGCAAATATTGTGATATAGAAATCTTGCTGGTATCGGTAATATCAATTATCGTGATAGCGAATTTTCCATCAAAATTATGGATTTTCCATAGAAATAAACAGATTAAAAGTTTCGATCGAATTGCGATATCGATAAACATCCAATCGGCAATATCAGCAAACATCCGATTGGCAATATCGACATTGGTAAAAGTTATTCCATGTCACAATATCGATAATATCGACATCACAATATCGATATTTTTTATTTCATTAAATTTCGCCCTAGTGTTAATGGTTTATTAGTTCACAAAATGCAAGGTGAATGAACAAAAGAGAAATCTGTATGAAATCAGTATTGCATTTAGAGTTATATTAGCTACTTTACTGACATTTTCTAGGTTTGTGGCAATATACTGAAGACTACTCTGGTAGACATGTTTCTGTCCCTATATTTTCTTAAATTATGCATACTCATAAATTTCAAAAAGTATTGCTTCATATATTAGATATTTATCATCCATTCCTCTATTGTTAGGTTATAATGTCATCAAAAAATGGTTGCACAACATAGGTGAACCATCTTCTCAAAAAGGGCTCATTACCACATCTGGAAACCTACAAACCAGATACAATTTTCACAAAACAGATTTTTACAAATATCTACAGAATAAGACACTGGTTGGCAAACAAGGCACAAAAGAACACTAATACACAAATAGAATTTGAAAAGAGATGTCTAACCTTCCCAGACACCCCCAAAAGCATCTCACTCACTGTTAGGCTCCAAAACCAACACCAAAACAAGGTCACAGTTCAAGTGTGCGAAAGACTTAAACATCTAAATCACATCAGAACAATGGACAACAGCCTACTATAACATACAGAAGAACACAAGATGCACCAATCATTTAGAAACATTTCACAAGTACCAACTGCACTGGTTCCAGAAACCCAACTGACTGAACAAAATATTCCCCACTATTACGCCCCAATGCTGGATAAATTGCTCACAGAAAGGAACACTCCTACACATACTCTGGGAATGCCCACTAACAAGGCCATACTGGAATATGGTTGACAAACTAATTCTAGGCCATAAGTGCCATCTTACCACACAAATGGCACTATTGGGCATCTACGACCACAAACCCCCAAAAGCGATAAACATGTGTCTGCAACATATACTCATAGCAGCTCGGATCTGCCTCATCAGGGAATGGAAAACACAGGCCTTACCAACTGAGGCCCAACTGATAGAGGAAGTAAACACAAATGCATAGTATGAAGCAACCACAGCTACAACCCTGAACCTCAAGAGGGCAGCCCACTCACAGTGGAGCACATGGTATGACACAATAGACCAAAACACAATAAGACACATAACTCCAAAAACTCAATAGTCACCAACACAACTCCCCACACATCCAACATCCAACACTGAGCTAAAGAGAAAAGCATGAATCAAATACAATCCACACAAAACTCATAGTTAGACACCAAACCCCTAACTACTGTGAACTATGATGCAGTAATAACTACATGTATTGTACAAGTTTAACTGTTTTCCCATTTTCCCCCTATCTTTTTTTCTGTACCCCAAATTGAGCTTTGATGTGTTTCTATTGGTTTAACAATGTAAAAGAGAACCGAAACAAACAAAAAAAGAAAAAACAAATACAAACACTGTATATAAAAAAAATGGTTGCACAAACAATTTAACTATATTAATTTAGCTCTAGGAAAAGTGTATAAAAAAAAAAGTGTCCGTAAGCTGTTCTGCCTTTCCTAACAATGAATTACTGTACCCTTGTTTACTAAGCTTGCCCAGCTTTTGGACAGATATGAATTCTCCAAAAATTCTTTCAAGAGATCTAAAACTTCAATGCTGCATTTAAGTCATTATTAGATTGTTACTTGACTCTTTCTTAGAAAACTCTGGGCTAAGTGCTTAAGGTGAATCCTTTATAGAGGAGCACTTTCTCATCGATCGACTTATGAAAACTAAAAGCGCAATGATGATTGGGGCACCAGAGGTGAAGCCATTATTAGTGTTGATGTTCAAAAAGTAAGTAGAGGTAGATATGTAGATACTTAATTTTAGAAATAAAATACCCTTTCTTTGTATTTTTAACTTCTCCTCTGAGATGCTGAATGAACATTCCTAAATTTCTCTTATTTTACTGATGTATAAAAGTCAGTTTAAGACTTGTAATAGGGTCTACAAAATAATTGGGGGGGGGGGGCAAAGTTTACATATCATTTAAATTCTAATGTTTTTAGACAAAAAAAACATGGAAAAAAATATCAAAATATAGCCTTCAGTTCTACAGACTCAACAAACATATGAAATAGGCCAAGATTGGAAGATGAAAAACCGAGAAGCAGATGTATTTGTTATGACCAAATACTGTAAGATAGAATGAAGATAAAGGCCAGCATGAAAGAAACTGGACATTTGGGTTACACCATCCAATCCCATAGAAATCCTGTGTTTACATTTTTTACATAGAAGCTTTGAAGTGTTGGGCGTTATAGATGGTAGACCCTCAAAGTTCCTTCAAGTAATTTACTTTATGGAACAGCCCTGCATATTGTAAAGTAAAAAGAATTATTACCAGGGAGACAAAGGCTTCTGAAGTACCTATTTCTTTCCTTCATAAACTCAAAGGATCTACTATCTACAAATCTCAAAAAACCCTTTTTTAATCCATATTTAAAAAAAAAAAGAAATAATAATGAAACTGACAATTGACTTTGCCAAGGCCACGGGAGGATGCAGTTTTCACATCATCAAATGAATGCGATAGGATATTGATATTTCCTAATATACTGTTAAAATAAAAATGGATATTTACATGTGCTGTTAAGTACCACCTGGGGGACATTAAAAGGAATAAGTTTTATTTCCCATTCCTTTTAACGCTGAACTATGAGTTCAGGGTTGTAGAACTGCCGCTCCCAGCATTCTCAGTACATTTCCAATAGCTGCTAAAATAATGCATATGGTAGTTCTGCTAAATATTGAAAAGAAATAAAGGTTATGACAACAGGAAAGACATTTAACTTTAGAGCTGGTGGGGAAGATACAGAATAGTAGACAGCTTTTGTATATTTGATACAGTTGTTAACAATAAACAATCCAGCAGACCATGGAACATGGCACAGTTTATTGCTTTCTATAACACGGATGAAACACGAAGACAAGGACTCCAAATGTAATCATGTGTGAATAAAAAAAAACTAAGTTCACTCAGGCTGTGGTATTTTTATAGCCTTTATACATGTAAAATGCTGGAAAAGAAAGAAGTAGGAGATGAAATATACTTACAGCGCTAAACCTCGGTATCTAAAAAAAGCAAATAGATCTTTGAATAAATCAAATGTATCTTTCCAATTGATGTAGAGATGACAGGGGTGAACCAATAATATGAAAACACCTAGTTCATTTGAAAAGACAAGAGAGAAAGGGAAAGGGGACAAAGGTTGACTAGCAGAATGATGGATGGATACAACCACATAAATCATGAACATGCCATTAAATAGCTTTATGACCCAGAAAGAGGGCAGGTCAAGATGATCCATAAAGTCACCATTAATAGAAACTGAGTTGGAAACACACATAAGGCAGCAGTAAAGCATTGCAGGAATACCCCAAAGATGAATGCTTGTCAGATAAAGACCAATGGGCTGCAATAATTCTGCTTATAAACTACAAGCAAAGGTATACTGAGTACCTTAATGGCGTAAAAAATGTTATATAAAAAGTTGGTAATAAACTGAAAATACCTTGTTTCCATATTTGTTACTCTGAATAAGCCTATATATGATCTGACTTTGCCTATATTGCAGGCAGAAGTCTGTACTTTTTGTGATATCTAACCCTAGATGGGTATAGGATACATGAAATAGAAAGAGTTGGATGACATTAACAATTACATGAAATAGAGGGGGTGGGATGATACCAGCAATGAAATAAAAAACTGGGTAGGATGAAACCAGCAGTGACATGAACTAAGAGAGTTTGGATGATAACAACAATGACATGAGATAGAATTGGATGAATAATACCAGCAATGATATGAGATAGAGGGGTTGGATGATACCAGCACTGAAAATAAATAGAGGGAGTTGGATAATACCAGTAATGACATAAGATAGAGAGGGTTGGATGATACCAGCATTGAAAAGAGATAGACAGGGTTGGATAATACCAGTTCTAACATGAGATAGAGTGGATGGGATGATACCAGCAATGACATGAGCTAGAGGGAGTTGTATGATACCAGCATTGAAAAAAGATGAAGGGTGTTGAATGATACCAGCAATGACATGAGATAGAGGGGGTTGGATGATACCAGTA
>WMED01010170.1:0-15906 GCA_019650415.1 Pipa parva | reverse complement strand
AGCGAGTCACCAACATCTCCTTAGACAAAATTTATAAACCCAAATTAAAAGTTACAAAAGAATACAACTCCAAGAAATTGGTGATTAATGCAGTCATTGCCCAGGTAAATATTTTACAGCTGAGTATCATGTCTGATATATCTATCTACTCATAATCCAGGTATAGTACAAATAGTTAAAAAAAAAAAAAATTAAGATGAACGTGTTTTGCTGCACTTTATCAGTAACATCTACATCAATAAGGGATCAATTATCACAGCCATAATTTTGGGCAAATGCGTGGCCTGGTGGGAGAAAAAGCGCAGGAAACTGTTAAAATGCTGTACAAACTGTACAAACTGTACAAATCGCTGCCTTCTAACCACATGACCAATCCCACAATCCATGCTGTCACCGAGATGTTCTCTCTACATTATACAGTACATCCCTATTGATAGGGGGAGTCTCACACGGTAACACTTTTTTTTTTTTTTTCCATTTTGGCTTTTTAACAAACTAAATAACACTAAATAATTTTGTCCTGTAGCCACACAAAACAGCAATCATTTTCCAATACATTAATTGATTGTAAACACAGAACAGCACTTTCTAATCTCCGCTGTTGTTCTAAGACTTGTTTTAACCTTTCAGATTATTGATTTTATTTAAAAAAGAAAATGCTTTACTTCCATCATGATTTTAAATGTTCTTCCCTCGGTCCTTTTTATTATTTTCAATATATCAATTGGCATTAATAATGTGTAACACTATTTTGAAGTTTTTTTTACTCTTTCAGCCTCCCAGTGTCAATATCCAATTTGTCCAGGGCAGCCAGACCCCCATCTACATTTGAGCTTAAAGTGCACCTGTCACCCCAAAACTAACACTTATTTAGGTTGTACTAATGAAATAAACGATTTTGTAAATATACAGTATATGTATTTTAAAAAATGTGCCTTTATACAGCGTTTCTCTTTGTCATCTTCCCTGTCAGCCTGACTTTTATTTCCAGGGTCAGGTAGGTGGGGCTAAATAATGATTGACAATATAGCTCCTCCAATCAGATCTCTGCTAGATTATGATTTAAGGGATCTGATTGGAGGAGCTATAATGTCAATCATCATTTAGCCCTGCCCAAACAAACTGACTCAGGAAAGAAAAGGCAGGCTGACAGGGAAGATGACAGTGAGAAATGCTGTTTAAAGGCACTTTTTTAATATATATACAGTATATTTACAAAAATGTTTATTTCATTAGTATAACCTAAATTAGTATTAGTGTTTTGAGGTGACAGGTGCACTTTAATGGGCACTGAGGCATCAAGCAAACTTCATGTAATGTTTATATGATCAAGCAATCAACATACAAAAAGTGAAACTCAAAACATGTGAAGTCAATATAAAATGTTATTATAAAGTCACAGCCCTTTAATAGCCCTGCTCAATAAAGTACGATTATTTAGTCTATTTATGTTAGTGAGAATAACCTCTGTCACAAAGTGTAGCTGTTAGTTTGGACTTTGCACTTTAATACCACGCAGGTTGGTGATTTTGGGCATCAGTATTATTTAACATTATGAATGTGTTGTTCAGTCATTCAACTTTATTTTTATTTCAGTTCCTAACTTACTTGAAATAAATGACCTAATATATTTCTTTCTATTTCATTCTTTGGAGGAAATGTATAAAAGTTGTAAAAGGTTTTTTAATGCTGGAGAAACAGTGTTCTTTCATTATGCAGATACTACCAATTTAAAAAAGCTTTTATCGCCATGTCAGAAGTCTCTTTTTGATGCATTTTTTTTCTATCAAAAAGTTGTTTTTAATTTTATATAAATCAACAGAAAGCTTTATAAATATCTCCCGAAGGTTCCTCTCTATGTATGTGTATTTTTATTGACTAAGTGCCATCGCAAGGTTACTCAATGCTGTACAATCCTTGACTAGTGCAGCATCAACATTGCTCCAGGATTAACCACCAATTAATGAAACCTACTTTAACTTTACGCCCCCCCCCCCCCCCCCCCCCCCCCCTCCAAATTACCCCAGGACACAAAAGATGGGGTTACAAAGGCTGCAGCTTTTTTATTATTCAAACCAATTTGTACAGACCAAATAACTTCTTTGAAGTCATGTATCTATTACATTATTAACAAATCAGAATGAATGCCCCTATTTAAAACATTTGTAACCACCTTACAATCTTAGCCCAGTCAATAGCCCCTTACACTATAGCACTAACCTGTATGCTCCAGGGGCTGATTTTCTACCCCAGAAGCCCCACTCTTTATCTTGTTTATCCTGTATGCCCGTTATTTTTTGTTAACTTTGTGCCCTCATTCCTACATTTGTGAATTTACTATTTCATTTTACACATTTTGAAGGGATTTGCACATTTCTAACTTTCATCTTATATCAGTTGTTCCTTTTGCTAAGAACTCTAAGAAATCTGCATAATTAATGCTTTACCTACCCTTTTTTTCATTTTGGCCCATTATTGCTTGTTGAGGAATTATGGAGATTAATTGGTTGTTCCAGCGTATTCTTCTATTGTACTCACCAGCAACAGTGTGAATACTCCCTCAGCATTCCTGGCTCTTCCTATCTGGCCGTATTTTGTGCTCTGTGTAATACGCCAGCACAAAATGCGACAGCCAGCGTTCCGGATGCAGCATATGCACGTCATACGCTAGTGTGTCCTAAACCAGGTAAGTCCATAGGTTTATACTGGCAGCATATTTTGTTTTTATACACGGCATATGATACACAGCGCATAAAAACTCCAATATGAACCTACCCTAAAAGGCTAGTCTGCAGATTGATGTATGTACATTAATGTTGCCAACATCATTGTTTCATGTACATGAGCATTAATGAATTGAAGTGGGCCTAGCCCTAAACATGTCATGTAAATGCACTTGAATAAAACCACCTGGTAGCAAACTACCAAGTGGTTCGCTGGTTTCCTATCTTTTCGTTGCACAGATAACTGTAATTCAGTTAAGAATACCTAGATTCTTATTTTGCTGTTATTAAGGTGATATCTGAATTTAGTATAACTAAACACTTGTTAGGTCCAAAGGTGATTCTTAAAGAGGGAGGAGGGAAATAATTACTGGTAAATATTTCATGCTCTAGCGCTACTGCCTACTTTTAAACCTTGACAATCTCTTCTGCTCTTCTAAGCACAACAATTGAGCAAGCGCAGCAGCAGTTTTCTGATGTATTAGTACCGCTTCTCTCTGCTTCCCCAAGGTGGTCTTTCTGGGTTGTTGAAGTCTGCAGCAATGATTTTGTTCAGCTGTGCTCTATAGACATCAGAATCACTTCAATCCTCTCTTCTTTCATCAATTCCATCTTCAGCTACTTGTAACAAACAAAAAAATGTTTTTAAATTTCTGTGTTGATCCACTGGAAAAACTTTCCCTTGACCCAAGATGGTCACCGTGTTCTGCACATAGCCTAAAAGATAGGCCACCTCACCCATTACTTGCTGGGGTTTTCAGATATTGTCATTTTCCCTTTCATTTCTTAAATAAAAGATATATATATATATATATATATATATATATATATATATATATATATACAGTATATATATACTGTATATATATATATATTTCACACACCCCTTATAACCCCTCCTCCACTTGTCAGCTCTGACCTAGTCCTAGCAGTATTTATTTTTTACAGGTAAGATTTTTTAAATTGACAATAAACTGCATTTAATAAAAGCTAGTAAATAACATAAATAAATTTAATTTAATTCAGGCAATTAAAAATACTGACAACAGTTAGTTGTAGAGTCAACACAATCCTCAATCATAGATCTGTTATTGGTGGCTCAAGAATGATAATCTTCCCTTTTACATCCCATTTTGACATTGATTGACATTATCAATATTCTACCCTCTCTTGGAAATTTTCGTGTTTTTTCATGGTGACAAAAAAACATTCTTGTGACATTACTAAAACTGTGTACTAGATTTGTATATAACAAATACATGGGAGAGACAGGCTAATATTAGTATATGTGGTTATTTTAACAAAGTTCTTGATATGCAGCATACAAAACAATGTAACATTTTAGAAAATGTGTTAGAATTCCAACATGATTAACATTCATTTTTACAAAATAACATTGTTTAAATGTCATCTTATTGATATTTCTGGGTCCTATATTAAACTGAATAAGGTAGCCTTTAAAATGTCACATACTATGTTTTCAGAAAAATTACTAATAGCTTAATGTTAAACATCTATTTGTTCATATTCATAAAGGCAACTGCTATCGGAAGAATTAAGAATTTGAAGGCAAAATTATCTAAATTATTAAAGTCAAACTGTCATGTAAATGCATGATTGCTGTTTTTTTGCAGTTTGGCAAATTCTTCCATTGGTTGCAACATAGGGTAATTCAGGAACGATCAAACTTACCTTGTGATGCTTCTCACCACTTCGCCGAGTCGGGTATGCACTCACTGCTCTCCTGCACGCGGAGATCAGCGAATGCTTTAAAGGTACTTTGGCTCACCTCGCGACCACTCGAGCCACCTCGCTGAGCCAAAGTACCTTTAAAGCGTTCGCTGATCTCCACTTGCAGGAGACCAGAGAGCACATACCCGACTCGGTGAAGTGGTGAGAAGCATCGCAAGGTAAGTTCGATCGTTCCTGAATTACCCTCATAGGCTGTGTATCTACTTCATGTGCATTCACTGCAAACTTGTGGACAATTATTATATTTAATATGTGTCAAAGTGACAATTTTCCCAAAGTCCCTATGGATTTCAAAGTCACAGGTTAACTGGTGGGTGGTGAGTTGGTGACTTTTTAAAGAATAAGAAAATGTGGTGACCAAGTGCCAACATGAGCTAGGACTATCTGTATATTCTTCTGGAAGTCTAATTTCTTTACCCATAAAAGAGATGGAAAAACAAGTGTTTTGCTTTAAAGTTCTTTGTTATGAATATTGGTTCAGTGTGTCGTTTGCTAATATACAATGAGTATACAATATTATAGAGTATGATCAGGCATACTTTCACCACCAAAATTATTATTAATTATATTGCAGAAACGTAGGTCTTTATTGGGCAAACTGAATTATACCTGTAGGGACATGTTTATGTTGGGTTCTTTTTTCAGGGTTCACTGAAGGTAGGACAGCTTCTTATTATGCAGATCCAAAAGCAAGTGGAGGATTTGATGGTCTGTTTTTACACTGATCAGGGTCAATAGACTTTGGGGTTGAGGTTGTCTTGTGCCAACAAATTAGCATTGCTTGGGTGAGGCCAACAAAATGACATAGGTTTGGGCTTATCTGAAAAATGTATTTCTAGAGCTTTTTATAATGGTTCTGGCACATTGTCTCGAGAGAAACATGTTATACAATAGGTCTGTTTTGTTCCATTATGAAATATGGGGGTAGTATAATACATCAACATATTGAAGAGTTCAATGCCCATCATCCAGCAGGTTTAGACATTGAATTAGTGCTAATGTTTATGGGCTAGGCATGACACAGGATTAACAACAAAGTTGCACATACCCTCTGTTGCATATAATTAGGAACAGTTCTGTTATTTGTTGAGCTGGGTGCAGTGTCACTTTCCCAAAGCATATCTGGCAGTTAGGTGGGATAGGGTGATCTAGTTGGTATTCATCACTGTCAACCACCTGAACATTTTATATTGTATTATGAAATAAATTGTTCCGATTAGAAGCTAGTGTAGGGGAATTGCTATGGATGATAATCATAAAATATATTATTGTTGTTGCTCTTCTATTTGGCTTACAAGGACTTAGAGACTCTAGCATTAGTAATGTTTCTTGGTGTTGCCTTTTCTGTCAAAGTATTGTGGTATTTAAAACATAACTGAGAGTTTTATTGATTGTACACTACACATGGGACTTGTTGTAATTGTTCCAGCATATGTTCTGGCATCTATTGGAGGTGTTTATCATCTGGTGTTAATCAACTATTACCTGATCAATTTCAGACTGTATCTCAAGACTTCATTGTGAGGATATGCTAAACATAAAGCAAATGCTAGTTTCAATAGTGGTGTTGTTGGCTGAATTAAAAAAAAAATATGTTAAATGAGGTTCAGGATCATCTGGCAGTTTGAACACCCAGAGGTTATTGGGTAGTTGGAATCTGCGGCTTGGATTGGTTGATAGGGTGCTAAAGGAAAGTTTATTTGGTGGTAGTCACTTTTATGCAAACTGTTGTTTTGTACATTTTTATTAATGATACATTTATATGAATTTTAATATGCTTAGAAGAAGTTTATATAATGTGACATCGGATATTCCCCTATAACTTAATATGTTAAGATTGTTAAAACAAATATCTGTGTCTGGTAATAGTTAAATCTCTGGTTAAGAACAGTGGGGGTGACATAGATGAAGATAGGTTGGTGTGTTACATTCTAGTTTCAGGTTCAAAAGCACTTTTGATAAAGTGCTCGAAACATGCAGTCAGTTACAATAAAATGAAGCCAAGCTACAGTGATTTGCACACACTTTGGATTTATTTAACTTTGTTGGATGTATATCCAGAGCTAACGGGACAGCTAGCGGGAGTTATATCTAGGAATGAAGTCACACAGAATACTGAACTAATTAAGGTTAGTTACTGTGCTCCAGCAGGATTCCTTATACATATTCAAATTTATGTAGCATTTACCCTTCCTATCACTCTCTTTTTGATTCTGTAATAATTTTAAACCAGTATAACACATACCACAAGTTACATTTATTTATTTTTAATTATCTACCATTTAAACATTGTTTTTGTTTCCTTAAATGCTTGTATAGGAATTATTTTGCAATTGCATTTAAATGTATGTGGTATTTTAAAGCTGTTCTTTGGTTTCCCTTGTGTATTTTCCCAAGTAGCACCCGATGACTGTGGGAAAGGTGTACTTTCTATCGATTTATTTACAGATCTGCTCCTGTCAGCAGGACATTTAGTGATCTGGGTAGTGCTATACTGTATTTCAAAGGTGGAATATTTTATTTCCTTTGAGGGCCACTCTTTGGCTACATAGTGGGCTCAAGTATTCTTTAGAAAACTAATTTTACTTCATGAGATGCCTAAATACATTCAAGGGAATTCATCAACAGGGGCAATTTTTCTAGAGGTCTTGTAATCCATAGCAACCAATCAGCTGTTTTATCTGCCATAGGGAAACAAGAATAATAAAAGCAACCTTCTGATTTGTTGCCATGGGTTACTAGATCTCTGGAAATGATTGCACTCATTGATGAATTTCCCTGATTGCCTCTGATCAAGAAGTAGAATGTATTTCTAAGTTGTGGTGGTCCTTGTATCAAGTATGGGACATCTTACTCATACTTACCAGGGAGCATGTTGACCTGTCTTCAGAACCTTTATTTTCTAATATAGACCTCTGTTCATCATAACTGATCAAAACTTTTGTCCTGGACTTCAATGTACTCATGGTAATGTAGGTACCTTTACTCCATTTTGACATAAAACTAATATTCCAGTTTATACATATAATTCCATACCTGCAGTGTACGTTTCATTTTTTTTTACTGAAGTAGATACCACAAGGCTTTCTAATTTATAGCCCGGTTTTCATAAAAATGATTATAATAAGATTTTACAGACATTTATTTGTTGGTGTTTGTAGTAATGATGTCACACTGAGTACGTGTCATCTGTGTTTTCTTGTTGCATTCCTTGCTGTATTTTTTCTTTAATACTGTATGTATTACCCATGGTAGGAAAGTGTGTGTAAAAATCAGAAAGTACAATGAATAAACATAATAAAGGGATGCTTTGTGTCACTCAAATATGATAAAATATTAAGAACAATCCGTATTGCCAACGATTTCCCAAAGGAATTCTATTTTGCATCTGAAATAACAACAAAGCAATCTGTTAATTCCTGGCATTAAACTCTAAAATGGCAAGCTATCTTACTAATGCTTGTTTATTTTCATATTGCCTCTTGAGGAAACTGTCATCTGCCATGTGTAACATCAAACGTCTTTTAAACAGTGTTTGAAAATGTCACCACTAATGGCGGCACTCTGAATTATTCTAATTTATATTTTCGCACATGCTTAACTAGCGCTGCCTGTTTTTGTAACGAATGAATTGTTATTCTACAGCAATTTACAGTAAGATTAGAAATGTGCACGGACCCCCTGGTTCTCCGTCTGGTTCCACCATTGTGTTATGACTTTGTGGAGATTCTGTTTTATTTACCAAAGGTTTTGGTTTTCCTCTTTCAACATATTTGGATTAAACATTTTCAACTTATTACATCATTTTCAGTGTATTTTATAATTGATTCATAAGTAAAACAATGTTATTTTTTTCTGAACATACATAAATATAAGTTAAAGTCCTTCTTCTTTTTGTCCAATCTTCTATTTTTCTCTTTCCCATTGTTTCAGCCAAATAATTCAGACTTTTGTACCTATTTGCTTCGTTTTCAACAAAACAAAACCAAAAAAAAAAGGTACCACCTCCTCTACCTTTTAAATATAATAATATTATAACATCTTCCCTCTCTGAAAAGGAATAAGAAAAAATATAGCATTTTTTTTCTTTTTAGAGCGGCTGGTGTCTGATTATATTAGGAAGACAAAGAATAAATACAGAGAGGTGAGTGGGTATTTCTTCCTTCTTCCTCTTCCCTAGTCTCTCCCTCCTGACCGCTGGGTTCCACACGGCTCTCCCACATATCCTCAGCTACTATGTAATCACCAATTCCAGAGATGTTTCCACTTACCCTCTAGAGCTTGGATTAGGTAAGGGTTTGTGAATTTGAATCTGTTCAAGACTAGTTTTTGCATATCAGTAAGATTTGATTATTTTCTCCCATTTTTGTAGGAATTTACTGACTTTTTTGTCTTGAGACGCATCTACGTCCCAATTTTCTATGAATATTTGTTGTCTAATAAGTTCTACCAGTAGTGTAATTGAGGGAGGAAAAGGTTCAATCCCAGTGATTAATATTGTTTTTCTTGTCAAGAGGAGTAGCTTTTGAGTCCTAAAGTTTGTTCTTTTTAAATTACAAAAGACAAAGTAAAAAACAAATCTTCAAGTGTCCTGTGTCCTTTTCTGAAAAAAATGTACTGTATTTGGTGTCATTTGGGTGTTATTAAGCCTGCATGCCTACTTTTACAGAGCCTAGGCTATTTTTCAGTTTTTCAAATATTCCTGAAATATTTTCAAATATTCCTATAAAAGTTTGCATACAAAAAACATGAGATGACATACTGCTGTTAGTAAAATAACAAATGGCTTTAGTCCTACAGAGCTTATTGTGCATATGTACTATGAATTTAAAGGATTTTACTACCTTCCTGAATTGAAGCCCAACTAAATTGGTTCCAGTCTGTGTCTCTGTATGTGACTGAATTGGCAAAATAGATTGTAGACAGGGCAAGGACTGATGTGGATGATGAATTTCTGTAAAGTGCTGCGTAATACATCAGCGCTATATAAATGAATCAATACATTACAACAACTTGACATAACAACTGAAGAAATTGAAAGAAGATGATTTTCCCTACCTGAACAATTTCACTTTATAAAAAGAAATAGTTGAAAGCTGACAAATGTCTAGGGTTCTTTAAAATCGATGGGTTGCTTCCTGAGTAATTTAACATTTTAACAATTTTTTTCATAAAATAAGTAAGTAAGCCTTTAAAAAAAAAAAGAAAACAAAAATGCTATGCCGTGCATGCCATAGCAACACTGTGGTTGTCCTACCCATCTAGTACAGTCCCTAAGTGGACCTAAAGACATGAATAAGTGTTTCCCCAATGTGAACAATTCCACTTTATAACTACAAAATTGACAAATATCTTCAGCCTTACAGTTTTCACTTTGCACTGCAGGAAGTTTATTCATCCAGGTTTTCTTTTTAAATGAAACCTCCCAAAGGAAGGAAAATAAAGGCTCGATCCTGTGTGTCACAGCAAAGCAAACTGTCCCTAATCTTCCCTAAAAAGGACAGTCAATTCAAATTAGTTTCTAGTCCTCGGCTTATAAAAAAAGGCATTTGAAACCTCTATGGTTACAGGGCAAGGATCTGTTCACATTGAAAGTTCTCAGAGAAGTAAAGCTGTGAGCAATACTTGTGTTTTTCTACAATTTAAGCCTAGAGCTTAGATACTATATATATATAAAAAAAAAATTAATTAAAAAAAACAGCTTGTGCCCAGTTTGTTTGTGTCCAGAGTTTTCGTTCCTTTTGTCCAAGCTGATATATCCCCTGGTAATGGACTTTCTCAGTTATCTTTCATCTTGTTCCTTAGTCTAAAGCTTTAGCTTCTGCCAGCAGTAGGATTGATTTACATACAATTAGAGAGGGAGGGTATGCCAAGAATATTATATTGTGAAGACAACACATGTAATATATTATATGCATTTAACAATATATGCACAAATTCAAAGGGTTTATATTGTTTTTGGACAATAAACCTTTTAAAATACATCTGCATTGCTTGCATTTTGGGCACGGGTTAACTGAATTTTCATAATTTTATCCAAAAATACAATTAGCTGTGAGCGCAGGTTTGCCAAAACACAATTAGCTGTAAGCGCTGACATTTAACACATCAGTAGATCAGTACCTAAACATTTACAAAGCTGCAAATAAAAGCAGAAGGGTATGATTAGAAAAAAAAAGTCTTTTGGAATCAAATAACATGCATTGTAATGTGTATTCCATCATAATGTAACTTACATTCACCCATAGTGTATGTGTATGCCACACATTCCATAAATCTCTTTAACATGAACCCGTAGAACTACCATGGTCAACCCATTCTGCTTAGAACACTAGGGTTAACATGGGTTTGAATCCAAGTGAGTCAAAATTCTACCAAAGTGCTTGTTATATTTAGGGTACACTTGATAAAGGGCCATCACGTAAAGCTCACAACATGTTGTGTGTTTCAAAATCATTAAAAAAAAAAAACTTATTTGCACTGTAAGCTGTTGTTCCAGTTCCATTGTTAATTTTATATAGGATAATGTACCCTTATTTGTAATGTATTAGAATTCTAACACCATGTAGAGCTTGGTATTTAGCTAGAACAAAGGAGAGGTTAAAAACAAAACAAAAAACAAAAAAACAAATAGCACCCTCTGACGCATTTCGTGCAGGAGCGCTTAGTCATAGATCATGAAACGCGTCAGAGGGTGCTATTTGTTTTGTTTTTAACCTTGATGCTTGGATTTTAAAATGGATTAATAAACGTTACTGGTTTTTACTACATTGGAGTGCCGGAGTTTCCCTACATGTCCCTATTATATTTTGCTAGGAAGACTATTCTGATGAATTGGATGGGCTCGAATGTTCCTACCCAGGCATTTTGGATAAATATGGTGCGTAAACACCTTCCCCTTATAAAGTTAACCTATATAATTAGAGGTTGCCCAGATAAGTTTAAGGGTATATGGAATAACTGGTTGGATGCAGATAGCCAGAATGCTGAGATTTCTAATATATAAATACTTCAAAACTACCTCTTAATGCTATTTGTCGTTAGCTAATTAAGCAAATATCCATTTTACCTTTATGTTTACTATGAACTATATGTTAATTTTTATTTTGAGTACATGTTGTTAGTTAATTTTTTTATTTTTTTTTGTTATGCATTTTTTGTTGTTGTCTGTCTGCTTTGTTTAAGCAAAATAATAAAAAAATTAATGAAAAAAAAAAAAGAATTCTAAAGTAAGGTTAGCAGATTTTCAAATGTTGGGTACAGAAGTATTTATCATACCCATATTGTCATGCAAATGGTCAGTGCTTCATATAGATCTGATGGAGCAGTAAGCAGGGTAAGGCAGTCAGACATGGTTCTTAATTCTGAATGTTGGCAGCAGAAACACAACAATCTACAAGTGCCATATCTTTCCTAGCTCCTTTGCCATATCTATAGCTCACTTTCAGTCATTCCTTACTCTACTGAGCCTTCTCTTCTGTGAACCTTCCAGCAGTTGGTTTTCCCCATTCCATGGGATTAGCTTCATTAGCAGGCCTGAACAAACTCAACATAAATCAACGGCGCAAGTACTCTTTGCCCTACCCATCTGCTAATTGTAATAGCACATAGTTCTGGAATATTACAGCACATCAAAAATGAAAGGTGAGTGCCAGTTTGAGAACTAAGGTACAAAGGACTTGGAACAAAACATTATTAAGTGGTTGGACTATGAAAATTAGGAACAAAATCCTAAGGAGTAGTGGACCTAGGGACCCTTATGACTTCTCCAACTCTGTGTATTTATCAAAATTTTTCTTCAATGTTGTGAATTTGCACCTCTTTGCATCCTGTCACATGTGCAAGTGCAGTTCAGCTGTTTTTAAAGTGCATTGAAGTGCCAAACTCACTAAGGTGTTTGACTTTAGCAGATCAAACTGGGAAGTAGGGTTGTGATGACAGACTTCCTGTTTGGCATAAGGTGACTGTATACTAAAAAGAAAGAGAAAATATAGCGGCCCAAGTGATGACATGACCTAGGAATACTATTGCATAGAAATGGATGTAAATAGCACCAAAATGTAGCAAACTGACAAAATTGTCCACTAATTAATCTGAAAAAGATACAGTAAAAGTGATATTTTATCTTTTAAAGAGATTCATAGGAAACATGATAAAATTATGTCCATTCACTTTGCTTGGGCAAATTTACATCACTGCGCACACTGCCACTGTTTGACTATGTCTGACTATACATTGAGTAGTATCCAATGCCTTGCATCTTTGGCAAGGGAATCAACTGTTTAGTCCACTGTGAATAAGGAGAAGCAAATGTGCATCTGTTAGGCCAAAGGACACAAAGGGATGCAAATTCCCTACCCCTGTCGAATTCACAAATTGATGAGTAACCCTCTAAATGACAGCTAAGGCTCAAAGGATGATTCATCAAAATACAAACTGTCCCATAGCAGCTTAATCTGTCAAAGAAAGAATAATATTTTCTCTGTGCAGCATTACTGAAGATAAACCAGTAATCGAATCACATTGATTTATTAAAGGGCCAGTAACACCAGAATAACAAATCCATTTGGATTGGCACGGTAGTTATTCCTACATAATTTAGATAACACGATATCTTTGAAGTTGAATTCCTGATATGGATGATTTATCTTCCTTGTGGTTGAAGCCATCTTTTATACGTTAACAAACCCTACCTAGTACCATTCTTCCCTGTGGAACATTAATAACATTAGATAATTGTCTGGAGATTGGCATGCTGAGGGGCGTATTGTCCATAAATAAAAAAAAGTTTTGTACAGCAGGTGGGGAGAATTCTTTTAAAATTCTGAGCCACTTATTTGTTTGTGTTCGTCCTAGCAAAAGCACAGCATTGTTTTCTTGCTGTACGGCTGAGCTAGAATCTGTGTATTTAGTGTTACAAAGCCCAGGCGAAACTCTAAAATCTACAGGCCTGTACAACAATTAAAGACAAGCACTCTACAGTAGACAAAATATATACTATAGACAAATACATTATTTCATCACTATTCTGCAGACACAAAAGGCTGTTGAGCAATATAAAATTGTAACGAGCAAATACATTGGAACTAAAATGAATCCCACATTTAAAAAAAAGTTTACATTTTTGTACATTTTTTAAACTGAAAAAGATACAATTGTGAAACCGAATCCTGGGTAGTTTATTGTTAGTGATAGTTTCCCTTTATAAACTGTGAATAAATTTGCCTTTATTCTGATTTCTATTGAGTTTCAGTCATTCTATTCCATCCAACTTTATCTTTTTTTTTTTAATTTAATTTTATTTTTAAGGTTTAAAAGGTTTCATTTTCTTAAACAGATGTATGGAATAATAAATGCCTATTGCTCCTATTTGATCTATAACGTACCTCTGTTCTGAGTGCTATTTAGCCATATTTGCTTCATCAACTTCAATTCAGAGTTTAAATAAACCCTTGCACTTTCTTATCATTTTCTTCATTTTAACTTGCCCTGACATTTCTGACTAGGGCCAATCAGCAATATTTTCATTTCTTTTTCTGCGATTGCATCTCTAGAGTATGTCTCATGCGCTAGTCACTTCTGAGTATAAAATAAATACACGCGCAGATACCATTTTAAAATCATTTCTGAGCAAATGGATTTTAAGAACCGTCTCTCTCTCTCTCTCTCACCTAAAAACGTAAAAAGAAGATATGATCTTTGAGAACACTGCCTGTATGACACGTCTGAAATCATGTGTAATATTAATCATTATAATTAAATCGTTTCTTATCCAGTTTTTCCATACAATCTACATATAAAATATATGTAATATATGACTGTGAAAGTGACATATTGTATTTGACTTTATATTCACAAAAATATATACAATGCAACAGATGAATAAATTAAAGAGAACCTGTCGCTAAATTAAAAGGCTGCGTTAACATGCCTCCAAATACTGTTTCTGATTTAAACAACCTCTGATGTTGTGTTTAAATTACAATCCAGACCTTGGTTGAAGCACTCCAGAGATTATCTAGAACAAGTTTCTATGGATGACTATTTCACAATTATACTGGCCTAGCAGTAAAGAACCGTTTAATCATCTGGAGATTGAATCTTTCCTTCTTTAAGCCTCAGAAGGTTGTCCATGTGTCTTTTGTGTTGTCCTGAAAGTGAACAGCTTATCACAATATTTTCTAGAAGGTCCAGTTAGATATTTATACAAGGTGATCATATCACCCCTTAATTGCCTTTTCTTGAGGCTGAATAGGTTTAATTCTTTAAGCCTCTCTCTGATAACTGAGGTCCACCATTCCCCTTATCGGTTGCCTGTCTTTGAATGCTTTCCAAGTCCGGGATATGCTTCTTGTGTAATGACGCACAGAATTGTGCTGCAAATTCCTTATCAGTGAATTTTACAATGGCAAAATGATATATTTTTCTCTTGAATCAAAGAAAGTACATTGCTTGTTCTGTAAACTACTTGGCACTGCATGCTATTATTTAGTCTATGGTGTTACCCTCACTTATATTTGCCATTCGGGTCTATCTATCATGATCCCATGCAGCACCCCCCCAATGTGTGTGATGCTAGCAAATATTTAGCCCCCAAATGCATTACTTTATTTTTATTACATTAAATCTCATCTGCCATGTAGTTGCCTAAAACAGAGACCTTGGGTCCACCAATTATAACAGCAGACCATTCTATGTAACAATAATTGACTATAACTCTCTACAGATGGTCTTTTAGGCAAGATTCCAGTCAATTTCAAACTGAGCTTTGCAAACCAATGGGCACAAGCAGTGTTTACGTGGGATAATGTCCGCATACCTGTATATTCTGTCCACAGCCATATTGTCAAAGTCTGCATGGTCTCTGTCATTGTTGCTGGAGAATAGTTGCATAAATTGAAACAATTGTTCTTTACATGAATTATTAGATAATTTCTTAGCTCCATGCAGCACAATTTTAAGTCTTTTTTTTTTTTTTGTAAAATGTCACAAGGATAGTAACAGAAACCGTATTGTAAGCCCCAGTTTGCCTGCTTTATTTAGAGAGGTTAAATCAGTGTATTCATGCCAGTGTGCCTTGGCAAAGTGTCAGCTTTGACACATTACAAATTGCTCTTGCATTCATGGTGAATAATCATGAAGAGGAGCAAAAGTTCTTGGTCAGCATTAGTTATCAAACTGTGTAAGGATTTGGCAAACTGCAAAAACAATATTCTTAGCTGAAAAAGCAGATAGCAAATTGTGGAATTGTGGAAAATTCATATATTTACAGGGTTATATGCACGTTGATAAATATTCTGCTGAGCTCTTTCCCTTCGTCTATCTATTATCTATTTATCCATATATTATTTATAGGTCCATCCATCTCTATCTCTAACTTTGTCTATCTATCTGTATCTATCTATCTGTATCTATCTATCTATCTATCTAT
>WMED01010169.1:0-10633 GCA_019650415.1 Pipa parva | reverse complement strand
AGGACATCAGCGGGCGCATAACACCATGTGCGAAGTGAGCCGAAGGCTCCGCAGCTCACTTCACACAATGGTGAATAAGGCTCTCAGTATAAAACTTTTCCCAAGCTATGAGACACCTCAAGAGAGTAAGCCCCGCTTACTTTAGGAGTAGGAATTAATGGTGTGCAATACACTTATACAAATGAGGGCGCCAGTAGTTGGCAAAACCATAACCGCATTTATTAACATGAAAATATATTTAAAGAGACAGCAGCACATTCACTTAAATCAGCCATAGGAGACACAGGAGCAAAGAGACATTAATGTAATACAGAACACTTAGTCACAATATGTACACATGCACAAGGTATTGAATATATTATAATTACCGACAGGCAGTCTTAAGCCTCAGATAATCTTGTATGTGGATCCTCAGAGGAAATGCAGGGCACAGCAGGCCTCATACCACAGATGAGAGACTATCCAAGGAATGTCTTCAAGTGGCTATCCCTGGACCCTACACCTGACCTAATAGCACCCTGACTATGTACTCTGATATGGCAGTCAGATGTACACTAGGCACCCTAGGCCTCTAGACTCCTGTCGGGGTCTATTGCTACCCAGATAACTAAGTCCCTATGTAGAAACTTCTATTTATAAACTTCTCCCAGTATGGGAGGAAGCAAAGGATACATTACAAGGCTAGGCCTGGTAATTAAAGAACACCTGTGTAATGCATGGCTCACTGTACTAAGCCACAGGAGGGAGCTCCAGGACTATGGATAAACCCCCTAAAATACATAAACAGAGAAATATATATTTACTATAGGAATTAGTAGTTTTGGTGAAACTTGGGACTGCCAAATTTCACCAGGACTACACTAATCATTTAAAAATGAGCATGGAAGGAGGGTCCACATTTAAATGCTTCAGCACTATCAACATACGGGGAGAGATAAGCTTGCTAGCTTCCAGTACGTGCAGAAAAAGACTTGAATAGCAATGGAAGAATGAGAAATTACCATGGTCACATTGTCACACTGGGAGGATGACTATAAAGGCAGGCAGAAGCATATACAACACTGGGTTAGTAGACTGCAACTGGAAATTATAAGTAGGTTGTCCATGATTCATTAAACAGCTGAGTATTATATATCAGTTGTCTCTGGATTCATTGTCCCCTAATATTTCAGGAGCAGATTAAAACAATCAAGAAAAGGTGAAGTTTGTACAAACCCTTTCTAGAGGTCTAGAAACTGATAGCAGCCAATCAGCTGTCAGCATTCACTGGGATTGGGGAACTAGCATTATGAAAGCCAACGTCTAGCTGGTTGCTTTGGGTTTCTAGACCTCTATAAATATTTCTACTGTTGTGGAATTCCCCTCTTAATTATGCCCAAGTAATATGAAATCACTGCAGGTGGCACCAGCATCAGACTGGGGTTGATGGGCCCACCGGGAGGCACCCTGCACCATTTGTGTCACATGATGTATGAGGAGGTCTCTTCCCTGTTTCCACTGGGTGGGGAGTTAACATTTATTGGTATAGGGAATCTACAATCATGAAAGATAACTTCTGATTGGTTTTTATGGGTTACCAGACCTCTGTAACATCTGCTCTATTGATGAATTCCCCTGATAGAACCTAAGCAGAAGGGGCTATTGATTTGCTAATCAAAGCAAGCTTCATAGTTATAACAAAATCTAAATGGGAGGTTTCCAGGAAAATTGCTGCAAGTAGGGAGAATAGCCTCCAATCCCTACTTTAAATTAATTTATTCTTTTATAAAAAAAAAAAAAAAGAGAAATGTTAGTCAGGATTGTAAATATCAGGATAAGAATGGCATGTTGTCATCAAAGCAAATAACTTGACAAACTTAGCAAGGCACAAGGCAATAAATAATAATAATAATTCAGTTCTTATACAGTAAGCACTGGGAATCAATAAATATTTTATTAAACAATTATTGATTGCGTTCAGCCCTGCTCGATTACGGCACACTTGGGAAGCACTTGCTAAGGCAGGTATATTAATGAAGAAATGTTACACGGTTGTTTTGTTTGTGAAGTCATATTCACGACAAGTACCAAGGCTCATATTAAACTAGGTTTTTTTTAAGGGTTAAGTCTGTAAAACCCCAATCCGAATGCAGAGCAACACTGCTGCTCTCCTGTGATTACATTTTAGTGTGATTTGGTTTAATAAATTTGGTAAGAATTGGATTCATTAATCTTGTAACTTCAGCAGGCAACACGGGTAAAGAGCCATCATGGATATAAAGTTACAAAGCTTACAAGCCAGAAGGAGGATAATAAAGAAAGAAAAGATTAATAGGTAAAGCTATATTACTGAATCCATCGCTGGACTGGATGAAAATGCCCAAGTATACACCTTTTAAGTCAAGGGTTCAATGGTTTAAGTATGTTTAGTGTAACTCTTATCCTACCCATTAAAAAAGGGCTTGTAAACTATGCAGAGGGTGACTTGGCTAGCAAGCCAATGACTTTGCTCCATGTTTATTTATATACAGACCTTGGACTTCAGCACCTAAATTAAGGGTGTCAAAATGTGCCCAGTCCCAACCTACATATGAATAGGATCCCATTCAAAAAGTATTCATTTTTTTACATTTAGAATGATAACACCTTAGACTTAGACCTAGACTCAAATATCAGGGGAATTCATCAACATGGGTAATCGTTTAATGAGGACTAGTAACCCACACTAACCAATCAGAAGTTATGCTGGTATATCTGGTATAAGGAAGCAGGAATAATAAAAGATATCTTCTGATTGGTTGCTATAGGTTACTAGACCTCTGTAAAGCTTTCCCCTGATGATGAATAACCCTGATATTAATTTATTGCATATTTGCTCCTTAAAGTGCACCTGTCACCTCAAAACTCTAATACTAATTTAGTTTCTACTTATGAAATAAACATTTTTGTAACTACTGTATATACATATTTAAAGACATGTACCTTTATACAGCATTTCTCTCTGTCATCTTCCCTGTCAGCCTGACTTTTCATTCTGGAATCGGGTTGGGTGGGGCTAAGTGATGATTGACATTATAGCTCCTCCAATCAGGTCCCTTAAATCACGATCTAGCAGGGATATAGCAGACATTTAAGAGTATGGGGTTTATTCTATTCTCTACTCCTTATTCACTTAGCAGAGGATTTCCTGCAACTGCATCAGTAGGCGCTTCTTGCATAGTATGGCATTGTTAGTCAGACAGAAGGAACCCTGCAATCATTCCCCTAACTCGATGCTTCAGTCTGGTAAAGTAAAACTAGAGAATGCCCTTGTCATATTCACTAATGCTATAAATTCAGTCTTTCATGAATAAGCCCAAATGGGCTTATTATGTGTTATGTTATTTTGTGTTTCTGTAAGCAGTTCATTTCATTGAACATGTTCATATGTACCTGAACTTTGAAAATCTCATGTACATTGGAAGGGGGATATTCTGTCAAATGAATGAATAAGTGTTGTGTACAAACTTCACCAGTTTATAACCATGTCACAGATACAAGTTTCTGAAACTATTCTAAAAATGTATACCCAGATCCCAGTATCTTCCCAATTACAATGTCAAAAGTTCAGTTACAAAGTCAAGTGACAAACAGCCCAATTGAAATACCCAATTGCCCAATTACTAGCAACACATGGCTAAGCAAACAAATACAATACAGGCTGACCATCAAAATTCCATTTACATTGTCAGTTAATCCAAGTCTCCATCCCCAGTACCTTAGATTATTTAGTCTATACTCCAATCTGTCCTCTCAGTGTGACTGTAGAACATATCACAGACTTTCATCAAACTTCACCACGGGTAGTTTACTCATCCTTGAGTACCCAGAAGCAGAATATTTCACTTTGGAGAAATATCTGAGTTTCCCCCTTTCAGAAAGTAGACTTACAGCAATGAGGATGTCTTCTGAAGTTTTAAATAAAACTGATTTAGCAAAATTAATAATAAATAAATACTGTAAATACTGTTATTTTATTTTATATAATCCGTATCATATAATGCACTGAAAAATAAAACTTTACCAGCAAGCCCAGCATAACTGCTGACCATCTTCAAAACAGAGACCAGCATCCACAGGAAGTCCATTGTTTCATTCGTCTATTCTTGATAAACTGATCAAAATGATTCAGTCAGCATGAATCAAAGCACGGATCAAAAAAAGAAAATCCAAATTTTAGAAAAAAATATCTTAGGGGGGTTCATCTGTAAAGTTTGGCCACTATACACTATAATTACATCTGCACTGATATGAATCTTTAGAAAATTAAACTCTGTGAGTAAAAAAGTCTTCCTCTTAATTATCAATATTGATCTGTAAAGATACTGCTGTGCAAGGTTTATATCAACATTCCAGCCAAAGGTAAGCGTTCTTATGATTATTCTATATACTGTTATTAATTTTTCCCTTCATTTAAGCCATAGGTATCCTTTTGGTTTGAGATGAAGAGATTTAAGATTAGCAGATATGTCATATTAAATTACAAATGCTCAAGGTGTCAAAAGGAAACCTTTCTACATATTGCGGTCAGTATTACAGATGAGTACTTTGGATGCAGGGGTCCCTATGTTGGGGATGGAGGGGGAGCAATGGGAGTTTATGTGACCCCCTTCTCTCTACCCTGATAGCTGAGTGAGATGAGGGAAAAGCCTTCAGCTAAGGGATATATACTGTATAATGATTCCCTTATTTCCACCAGAGTAGTAACTTCACTGGAGGGGATGCGTTTTTTTATGATGGTTAAAAGTTGAATAATGGGGTAATATGGCATTATTATTATTTGCACTGGGTACTTTGGCATAAGAGGAAAAAGTTAACCCACAGAGCTAGAAAGAGAAGCATGTGACTGGAATGGTTGGTTTAAGGTGTTTCTTTTCAGTGTAATAGGATGGGGTGGAGCAGCTTGACATTTAATTTTGAAGTTGTGTTTTATAAAGGATTGTTTAATAAAGCTGTGGTCAAAAACATCCAAGTCATGTGGTGTGTTTTTTTTTATTAAAAGCTCATTTAGTGTGTTCAGTGGTAATTTGTAGAGACCATCTTTTAGTCTATATCAATATTTCTGCTTTATCATCTTTGTGATCATGTGATTTTTGAGGATTTCTCCAACTGAATCAGTAATAAAGGCTCAGGATCGGGCCAAATCAGCTGTTAGCATTTACTGGTACAGGGAAACAAAAATTCTGATTGGCCGCTATGGGTTACTAGGCCTATGTAAACGAATGCCCCGTTGATGAATAACCCTCTTATTTAGAGTTTTGTTTGTTTTTTTTTGTGCTGGAGTCATGAAATACACCATCATAACTCAACTACACTAAGGCTAATCATTAAAAAAAAGGTGATATGACTGTTTAATAGTTTATTGAAGGATGATCATTTTAATTTTTTGGCAATTTTCAGAAAATAGATTTGAGAATTCTACATTTGTAGTTAAGGTGAAGAGATCATGGCAAAACACATTTAACTTCAAATTATATATATATACAACGCATGCACCAATATACACAAAAATGCATGCCTAATTTGTTTGATACTCATTTATACCACAGAACTCTCAGCACTAACACCAGAAAAATAAAACTCACATTTGGAATGGCATGGCAGTTATTCAGATGTAGCACTTGTAAAATGTTATGCCTGAAGATGAGTTTGTGAATCATGTTGCTTTTCTTCTGTTTTGATATTAAAAGGTCACTATAGTGCCGATATAACTGCACACATACATATAAAACTCCTTTATGCTAAGCCAATTGTTGAAACAAATAGTTAAAAAACGTTTAATGAAGAAATAATACTTGCCATTTGTTTCACTGTTTGGTTCTAAGGAGAGCTGACATTTTCCTTCCCTGCTCCCCCTCCCCTTTCTCTTTTGCAAGTTAGGCAACACAAGAAGAAAAAGCTGCCTGACTGCTATTGGTTAAGCACTGTGCTGTAGAAAAAAATGCAGGTTGCTCAGTCCAACAGTATGATAAATGTAAAGTACTCACATCACCTCAGCGTGCCTCTGTGTGCTCATCGGGAACAGAGACATATCAAACATCAATACTTGCAAAATTATTGCAAGATTTCTGTACGATTTAAAATCACCAAGTATCCTCCTTTGTCTGCCTCGTTGAAAAATATACAGTATCCTTATCTTTACGTAAGGAATTTAGGGCAATCCTCTCACCTCTGGTTAAATTAGATATACCTGTTAATGATGTTTTTTTATGCAATTTAGATACTGTAACTCTTCTTCTATGGTATTCTGAAAAGTGGTGATACACGGTGTCCTTACATGTAAGGGAGAAAAATCAGAGGGACTTCTAATAGGCAATCTAGGTCGGAATTTCTGTCTGGATGGCTTGGTGGGAATGTGGGGTCAGATTCCTCTGTCAAAGAAACTAAATCATTTAATGTTGTAAAGTCTGAGAAAGTATGTAAATTTTCAAGTGCTATGCCATTGTTAATGTATGTTCTATATTAACATGATGTTCAATATCCGACGCCTCAGAACTTACCACATCCTCATTATCAATGGTCAAAAAATATTTTTTAAGTACCACCTTACAAACTAGGCAACCGTTAGGCTTAAATTATGAATGGGACATTCTGTTTTTTGCTGACTAATATATTTTGTTGGCCTTAACATTAACTTAGTCTGTTAAGACAAACTTTACTTTTACTAGTATTTTTTCATTTCACTATACTTTTTACCCACACATAGTTCACACTCAAAATCGCCACATATA
Organism: Pipa parva; assembly: GCA_019650415.1. Lineage (NCBI taxonomy): Eukaryota > Metazoa > Chordata > Amphibia > Anura > Pipidae > Pipa > Pipa parva. The sequence goes on along the minus strand of WMED01010169.1, from coordinate 3,884 downwards.
TATATTTTCTATTTTTAACTTAACATTTTTAATGCGCATTCACCATTCACACATCGATACACTTGGTACACTATACCCAAGCACAAGCAAATGTTTGTCAGTCATGTCATTTATTTTACTCATTTATTATTTATTTTTCACTTACACAATAGCACCTTCTTACCAATTCACATGGGTTATACTTTCACCAATCATTCGCATATTTAACAGTGTATTTATTCTAACATTTACTCAACAGTTTATTTATTTACAAGTTTTTACACTAATTATGGTTCACATAATTTATATACTGATTATAGTTGTTGCACCAACTATTCATCTAATTTATTATTTATTTACTACAGATATGCATTACTAGTAAGAATAATATTAATGAGTACTATTGAGCTCCCCTCTACTTTATACGCCCTTTCTACTCTAACAGTTCTATTTTCTCCTTACTGAAACTCACTTTTTTTCCTCTTAACAATTAGGTTAATTTTTCACTTATTTTACTTTGCTAGCCACATTGTTTACTTTTTGGTTTGACTTGTTCTAATCATGTGTGTCATTCTTTATGATCAGTTTGACGATCTTTGTTCTTTACTTTTATTTTTATTATTGAACAATGTAACTTTATTTGTGAACACATTGTATCACTTTTGTATCCTTTACCCGGGCCATCTATACGCTTCCGAACTTTGTTTAGCATTTACTGAGTACAGGGCACGGGTTAATGATGGGTGTTGTCTCTTATTTAAACCTCGTCCTGAGAGCCATTTTTATCTATGATTAAGTGCGCAAGCACGAAACGTGTAAGCTAATGGCCTTACCCTTTTAATCATCAACCAACAAATCTTCATTTTACCCACTCTGGAGTTGCCTGGGAACTCTTTTTCAAGTTTTGTAAGCACTGTGCTGACCTTTTGGCCACATAAATTAATTTAGTTTACATTTGGAATGCAGGAGATTACAGAGGGAAAGATAACATGTGCTATGTATTAAGTAGGGCAAAAATGTCTGGGGGAGGGTACATTTTCATGGAAAACTGGCCACTACATGTCACATACACATTTTCTGGTGTGGGAGTTTTGAAAATCTGCTTAATCAGTCATCCGGCTTCAGATGAAACAACTACTGGGGAGAAACGCTTCCCACTAAGGTATAGTACTGCATATGTAAAGATGTAATCTGACTATAGTTTTCCTTTAACTGATAGCAGTCATGCACATGTTGGTCAAGCCACTGTAAACAAGTTCCATTGTTTTTTATGGAAAGATAGATAATATATATTTATAAAATTACCATTTGTAATTTTTGTCAGCACATATTAATAAATAGTTATTTCTAAGGCATTTATGGGGCATTTTAATTTTTTGGTGTTACTTTCTTTTTTAGAATTGCGAAGGCCAGTAAATCAAAGTACGTTAAAATTAAAAATTGTGTTAAAGGTAAAGTAACACTGTTTTCTAATAAAAGTTATGTTATGGGGTTGTTACTACTAACTAAAATAAGGGGGCTGTAATTTCTTGGTGGGTGTAGTATAAAGATGAACTAGATTCTTGAAATATGCAAAGTAAGTTCAGATTGTGTTGTTTTCAACTTTGTGAATCCCAGTGGATTTTGTGAAGTAATGACTTGAGTCAACTGCTTTGCTTAGTTTTAGATTCACAAACTTTATTCAGTTCTAAGTTTGACAGTGCATTCCTTCACTGTGGTCACTATTAAAGGTTCTTCTTAATTTTCTTTAACCTTGAATGTATTAAAGTTTGTCTTGATTCCTGAACTAAGTTTTTACTACCTGCCCCACCCTTTTAAATATGTAGAGTGATTTGGCTGGGGAATTTCTGAAACTGGAATCTGAAATATATGAATGCTGGAATCGATCAGACACTTAAGCACTGATCCACTCTACCTGCTCCATCTATCCTGTTAAAGGTGGGTTATGTAGAAGATGGCCTAAGCTTACACACATTGCTTTCGGTCTTTTGTGGGGGGGACTGGAAGCACCGTACCACTACTTCCATTATAGCAACGGTGGCCGTCTATGTGGGTATGTGCTCCATCGCCATCGCTGTTATCCTCAATCCCTCCAGTGAGCAAGTGCTCAAGGGGTACTAAATTCATAACACAGAATCATATATTATAAATATTCCCTGGCGCTAGTTGGGAAGTCCTCACTTTCACGAGCAATTGAGTAACTTATCTTCAAGAATGATGGCAGTTTTATAGCTATTGCTAAAGCTATGAAGCTGCGTTCTGGCTCCCCCTCTTGACCGGCATCGATGGTGCAGAGCAGCATTAATGTCATCACACCTACTGCAGACATATGCTATGATGAGTTCACCCACTCCGGAACAGCGAAATAATCACTGCACATGTCTAAGCTACTCAATTGCCTGTCAAAATAAGGACTTCCCAGTTAGTGCCAGATAAGTTTTATAATATATGATTTTGTGTTATGCCACAGACCTGACCTGACAGTTTTCATGGTTGGATTTGTGGTCTTTGCGGAAAGAGCGTTCGCTTGCTGAAAGGATATCCTTGGCAGAGCTCTTCTCCAACACAGGCGTGATGACATCACTCATCAGCATCTGCAATATGGTGACACTACATACCGAAAAGGTTCTACCTTAATTCTCTATAGCATGGTTATAGAACCAAATGAAGGAAGTGCAAATGGTTAGTAACATAGTATTTTTCTATATAGAAACTTGACTTTGTGTTGTGGGGCTATGCAATATGCATTCCTTTACTTCCTAAGCATAAGAATGATCCTCTCATTAAGCATTGCTCAGCATGCTACAGTTATTGAGAATAAATAAACTGCGTAGTCACTCTGGAGTCAATAGAAAATTAATTCACTTGCACTGAAGCCCGCATAGCAAACTGACTTTCATAAACATGTTCATGAATTTAAATAAGCAGATTTTCAAAAAGCGGCTCATAGAATATATACCAGGATTTACAAAAGTTATACAATAAATATGAATGCAGAATCCAAACTAATAAATAATATGCCATTCTGTGCTGCGTGCACTTCCAGCACCTGATATGGGTTTTTTTTTCTTTTATTGTTTGGGGAAGAGATGAAGGGAAATAGGTCAGCAGTACGGTGGTTAATAAAATAAATGCAGAGAGAGTACAAATGGCGAAAACATTGGACACGTCACTTTTATTTTAGGTGGAAAATGAGTGCCATTTTTAGCTCTAAAATCCATGTCCCATCATCATTGTGATAGGACAGACTGTTAGATGTTCAAACAAAATCCAAATCAAGTTGTGTACTGGCCCTCTGTTTCACGATATTCATTTTAATTCACTGCAGGGAGATAGACACCATTGCATTACTGGTTATTATAGTCAACTACTACTACAGTCTGGTTCCAGTTCCACTCCAGGAACAATGCATTTACACCATTCTCTTTGAGGCCCAAGGAGACCGGGGATTGCATCTAGGTATAAAGGCAGTAAAAGTGGTTTATTTGAAAATGTTCAAGTAAAAGGACTGATTCTACAAATTTCTAAAATCCAGTAGCTGTTTCCTGTAGTCTTCCATTCGCTAGACAGCAGTTTTCTGTTACAAGAAGTGAGTAGACACACCATCATTGTATTTTCAGTGAAGAAAAACTCTTAGAAAACTGCTTCTGCACTCCACAAACATACAAGCGAAAAATATCTAAGCAGACCAGAGCATAGTTTTAACTAGCTTGTTCCCTACATCAGTCCTTCTGATGTTTACTAAAATAATGACAATCTTTTATAATTAGAATCAAGGGAAACTCCTTTTTTTTCCCAGAATAACTGAAGTTATGTCAATAAGTTTGTGATTTTCAAATTTTATAGTGATTTACTGAAGGGTCCCAAAACACTGTTTAAAAAAAAAAATAGAATAAAATTCACTA
>WMED01010168.1:3161-15908 GCA_019650415.1 Pipa parva | reverse complement strand
GGGGTCCAACCCGTTACTAGCATGGTGTACCTAATAAAGTGGCCGGTGAGTGTAGATTGCTATTTTAAAGCTAGAATAGGATTTGCATACTTTAAGTCTACACTAATTTACTTATTCTCGAGGTATACTAAAATAAAATTTAAATTGGTCAATTTGTCCATTGAATAAAATATTTCAGTAAACAATAGTAACATTTGCAAGGGGCATATTTATCAAGGCTTGCTACTAAAAATCCTTTTTTCTGATTTCTATCTTTGATATTTTTTCAGATTAAATTGCACTAATTCAGCATTTTCCCTGGTGATTAATGTATTTCTTCCCATTTTGCTTACTACGCCCTTTCTAGTTCTTAGCTCTAATTGTATCTTTTGCATTTTTTTTGTTTAATCCTGTAATAATTGGATGCTGTTGTTAAGTTTCAGTTTGCTTGCCTACCAGCAAGAAAGTCCATCCAAAATAGCCAAGAATGTCATTCAAATGAAGATTGTCAAAAGAGCAATACTGCGAGTGTTTGTGTTGTACCTTCCATAGAGAATCAAACTCGTCTGATCCGAGTAAAGCATGCCCCCCATGTAGATATGTTATTCATCGGATACCCCATGCACCTACAGTATGCAGGTGAGTAAATATTGAAAATGAACTGGTAGAATTGAAGCCTTTGTTGGCTTCTCTACAGCTAGATTCCAAATAGCTATATATAGGGTTATGTCAAAAGTAGAGGTCTTGCCCTTGCAGCGTCAGTATTGCATAGGCACTACAAAAATTATTTCACATTTTCCCCTTAAGTGTTTTGTCAGGCTGGCAAGTGGGAGGTAATCCCTTGTTTCCTCAGATTAAGGGTTATGAGCTGAATTTATGCAAGGGTTAAAGGGGTACTATAGTGCTAATGTAACTGCACACATACATGTAAAACTCCTTTATGCTAAGCCAATTGTTGACACAAATAGTTACAAAAAAAAAAAACATTTAGGGAAGAAATAATACTTAAGCAAAAAGAAAACCAAAGACCGCTCAATCCCAATAAAGTGTCAGAGGAGGGTGCCAGGATACCAACGCTTTAGTAATGTTGTGTAAAAAATCTCCCAAAAAATGATCCGGCACTCCAAAATAGTAAAAAACGACCTTTAATAGAACTCCATTAAAACAGCAATGTCAGGCCAATTATTACTATTTTGGAGTGCCGGATCATTTTTTGGGAGATAAGAAATAATACTTGCTGTTTGTTTCCCTTAATTAGTTTTCCTGAGAGCTGCCGTTTTCCTCTCTCTCCTTTCTGTTCTGCACAAGAGAAGAAACAACTGCCTGACTGCTATTGCTTAAGCAGTGTGCTGACCTTTTGGCTGCATAAATTTAAGCTTGTTAACATTTGGAAAGCAGGAGATTACAGATGATGAGATAACTTGTGCGCAGGCGTTAAGTAGTAAGTAGGGCAAAAATGTCCGGGGGGAGGGTACCTTTTCATGGAAAACTGGCCAGTACACGTCACACACACATTTCCTGGTGCAGGAGTTTATCGGTGCTGCCTACTCAGTCATTCTGCATCACATGAAACAACTACTGGGGAGAAACTATTCTCATTAAGGTATAGTACTGCATATGTAAAGATGTAATCTGACTATAGTTCCCCTTTAAGCTTACTGGGCTACTAAACATCTGCTGCTGGAATTTTAATGGAAGTTTCTGATTATTGTCAGAGTGTTTGTTTGTCTTGTTTGCCAAAGTAATCCACTTTAACTTTTGAATCCCTGCAGTTGTAAGTGTGCCACAGATTTAAAATGATTGAAATCGCTATTGGGATACCTCACTAGGCAAAAGCAGTCGAAGCTTTCTTGCTATAACACTGCACACTGTCTTTTTCTCAGCAGTAGGAAATGCACTGAAAAAAAATCTGAGGTCCCGAACCATTGCCATAAATCCCCCAATATAATAATAATTGTCACCTGGTACTGATATTAGACAATTTACACATAGGGCAAAATTTATTAAAGTCGTAAATTTTCGATCGATTGAAATTTTGATTGAAAATTTGATCGATCACTTCGCCTTTAATAAATTTTGCCCATAGAGAAAAGTGAACAAAATAATTACCTTTTACCACTTTCCACTGGCAGAAATTGTGTATGCAGAACAGACGGCGGTGTTAAAAATATCACGTATATTAATTTGGTGCTTTTTTTTGCTTGGTGCTTATTTTTAAATAATGCAGAGGAAAATTCATTAGTGGCATATTGTAAGGAAACTGTTATAATTATGTGTATTCGTGCCTCAGATGTTTGGTATAGTTTAGAGAAATTAATGCCATATTAACCACACAAATGTCATTGTCATTATTGACAATATACACTGACTTTATACCAACCTCTTCGTTGTAGTATGGAGACAAGACTCTACCAATCTGGTTTCATAAGACAAAGCACCTTATGGCTACATTTACAGGTTTAATAGTGATTTCACTGACCTCTAACTTTATCACTACACTTTTGGGACAATTGGATATCCACACTACCTATATAGCAAAAGATGTCCTTGAGAGAAGAAATATGAAAACATGGGTCTGTAATGCAAGTGTTTCAATGTAGGAAGTCAACATAATGATGTAAGCTTCAAAAAGCCTCTGTTCAGCCCCCCAATTTACCACCTTTTAGGTAGGGAATTAACTTCTGTGCCTGTACAACTTTGTAAATTAGCCATAAAGTTTCAGCGAAAGGGAAATAAATGAATTCCTTTAAGATCCTGGCCTCAGTAAATTCACTGATTTACTAATCTTTCCAGAATGAACAGCTGGAGCCTTAATTCTAGAGCCTTTTATTGCATTGGACAATTAACACTTCTGTTTATTTGTTACGTTGACTAATACAGACTGGAATTATAAAAAAAGAAAAAAAAAAGTGAACTCGTTGGGGAAATAAGTTTGTGTTGGCTGGTAGAAAACTAACACAATTATATCATATTTACACTATATTATTGATGCTTTAAACTTGCATGAACCGCTGAATTATTTACAGTTTTGTTTTTCAGTGAGTCTGAGTAGCTTCATTCCACGGTATGACTTCCTCAGCATGTCCCTTCCCGTGGTTATAGAGACCTTCTGCAAGTATCCTTTGCTGACATACAATGCCAAATAGGGAAGTAGAACTGTAAATGTATGTTAATACGGAAACTGATGTTGCATCTGCATTGAATGTGCTTCTGTAAATGTTATCTATCCATCTGTTAAAGGACCGCTAGCGACTGAAAAAGAAAAAAAACCTCTCTGGATTTATACTATTGGTTCAAATGTTAAAATTAAATTTGAGTGATTTGTTTTACTTTGCTGATTGCAGCCATTTTTAAAGGGATATGATCATCCCATAATCTTCTTATTGGTAAGGAATCTGTGCTTGCTTTGCAGATATACAGAGAATATTTACTAATGCTGTTTCAACCTTTTTGAAATGTTAGTTGTTTGTTTTTGTTGTTTTATTGAACAACCAAAGGCGAAAATATGCTGAGAATAGTCGCCAGAGAAAATCCGTAGAGAACAATGCTAATGGAAGACAAGTGTTCACATTAGCGTTCCATTGAGAGTGCATTATGCTAGAACGCTACCTGCACTATTTCTTTGAGCATATAGATTGCGGCATGTTTTATGTGACTAGATTAGTTTCAATAGGAATGTAATAGTTGCGATCACACACAATGTAAAAATGTGCTGTGTTTGTAAACAGAGTTCATTTTGTAATAGAAAAAAGGCAGGGAAAAAACGCCTATGAAAATTCACTGATAAAGAAAATCCTCTTCAAATCCTAAGAATGGGATTTCACCAGTTCAACTGCGAGATTTTGTATCACAATAATGGAAATGAAGAGCCATGCACAGGCAGCTGTGCTGCAACTCTTTATTGGGTGAAGGTATAAATACTACATGTTTCGGGTCTTATGCTCTTTATCAAGTGTAACAACAAGTGCAAACCTTAGTGTTTAGACAATAAACCCCTCCTCCATTTTGTCCATGTGACCGTAATACTCCAATAGAGTTCTTGTGGGAGTCTCCAGGAATTGTCCATGCATCCAGTTTAAAGTCCACGTTTGACTTCCCACAAAAAAAAAAGTGCATACATTATATATAGTGAGAGACAAACCTTAAAACAAAATTGTAAATGATAACAAGAAACTGCTTAACCAAGCCTATCTCTAGAAGTGCTATTCACATTTTATCCCCTGTAACCTAATTATTATACTTATCCAGACTCAGGGAGAACCTGTACAATATGGGAGCTTTTGTAGACTTTTCTTCACAGAGCTTTCGCCTAGACTCATTGACATACTCAAAGGACATTATACCAAATTGTCCTCTGCTGGGCTGCTAATGTACTGCTGGGCTGCTAATATATCCTGCTTTTAGCGAAGAGGATTTTCTTTATTAGCAAATTTTCATAAGTGCCTTTCCGCTGCCTTTTTTTGTTATTAAAAAATGAATCTGGATGAATGTCAGTTTGAAAACGAAGCGCATTTTTACGCTGTGTGTGAGCACAACTGTTAAATTCCTATTGAAACTAATGTAGTCACATAAAATATGCTGCGTTCAATAGGGACGAAAAAATAGCGCAGGTAGTGTTCTAGAGTAATACACTCTCAATGGAATGCTAATGGGAATGCTTCTCTTCCATTAACATTGTTCTCTACATATTTTCTCTAGAGTTTATTCTCTGTGTGTTTTTGCCAGAGATTTAAAAAAAAATACGCAATACACTAGTGTGAACCTAGCCTAAGGCCGGGGCCACACACTGGTTGTTTTGTAGCTGAGCTGGAAAAATACTATCCATTGTTTCCTGTGGGATAATCCACACAGGTTATTTTGTTTATAGACAATAATTATCCTAATTAAAAACAGCCAGTGTGGCCCTGGCCTATAGAAACAAATACAAAGTGCTATATAAAGTACTTTATCATTGTATTCGTTATTTAATTGTGTCTGATGGTTTTCAGTTGTTTCCTTTTATCACAGATTGTCCCAGATATCTGATTTCTTTATCTGGAGCTTTGGCTGTTATCAACGCAGTCCCTTGTTTTGCACTAGACGGACAATGGATTTTAAACTCTTTCATTGAAGCCACACTGAGTTCTGTAATTGCAGAGAAACAGAACAGAGAGTTGCTGGGGTTTTTCGTTCTCTTAGCGGGCAGTGCACTCTTAACTGCCAATGTAGTACTTGGACTATGGATGGTTACAGCTCGGTAGTTTTTTCTTGTGTATCTATTACCAGTCTTCAGATATTAGAAAGCGCTAGCCATTAATCATCCATTTGATTCCATGAAATGTACCTCTTTTATTCAAGACTTTTTTTGATTTTGTTGTATGAACCAATGACAGTTTTATATTACAACCTGAACAATGGCCTCAATAAACAAATGCTGAAGCAGCCACTGCAGAATTTCAGCAGTATTATAAGACACTGAAATATTTTCTTTTCTTTTGTGCTTTATCAGTAAAAAGGAGAATTTCACATGATATTTAATGAAAACTATAAAAACAGTAAAAACAATTATGTTTTTTTTTTTTTTGTTATCTGTACGGCTGCCAAGGAACCATTCATCAACAGCTGCACAAAGATCGTGTTTTAACCTTGAGAGGAGTTTTATATAAAAACATGGGAACACTGGTGAAAAATCTTAAATTCTTTCCTAGATTGTGAAGACTTCACCTTCCCGAATAAAGGCACAAGAGCTGCTATCAGCTGCCACTCGGTAATATGAAATGAACAGAATTTTTTCAGTAAGTCTAAAAGGATCCCTTCAGCAGACACTTGATGCTAGAGTGCATAGTCAAGTATTCCTTTATTTATTTTCATTATACATACTGGCACATATACAGTGCCAGTCAATCCAGACCCTCATTTTCTCTAACTCCGAATACTCACTACCTTGTTTGCATCGAAGAAGCTGGACCTGTCGATTCTCATCAAACACATCACATTGCACCCTTATTCATCTCAGTTGAACTGCATGGAAGTCGTATGTAGTCCTGTAGTCCATTTCCACTTGTGTCACTACACACTATTTTATTCTCCTATAACTAGATCTGATTACCTCACATTAAATATACAATGAAATTGCATCAGTCACATCATATGACTTCACAATTTTAGGTATTTTTTTTTATTTTAAAGAAAACTTAATGTACCTTAAATATAATTGATGTGCTGAAAGTATTGGGTTTGCCAACCTGCACAACTGTATTATGAAGCTGCAAATTAGTACCTTTTAGGCCGTAGAGTTATCTTATAGAATTTCTGGTGCTAGTATCTCATGGCTGCCATATTGGACCTTCCTTAATATGCTGATGAACTCTGGTGCATTATTAAACATATTGTTTGACTGGTTGGGGTATGTCACATGTTACTTGAAACTGAAAATATAAATGAGGAATACACTCTGTGCTGATTATCACACATACTATGAAAGAAGTCAATTCCCAGGTCAACAACTTTATCAGAAGGGGGTGGAACTGAATTGCTACAAAGGCTGCTGTGTACCTGTGAAATAATGCATGCAGAAAAATGAGAAATAATTAAGTCTGTGGCTTGGAAGGAAAAGACTGGGTTTATTGTTTTGCTGACGGGTACACATAATGTACTTGTGATTGATTAGGAGACCTTAGTTATTGTTAAATGCTGTTGGAAATGGACACATGCTTGCAGTAAAAGCATTCCTGTCAATGAGACATTACACTTTATGATTTCAGAATTCATAAACAGAGGCAATTGGTTACAGAGATCTAGTAATCCGTAGCAATCAATCATCAGTTAGCATTCACTATCCAACCCCTAATTGGTTGTTAGGGTTACCAGAGCGCTGGAAAGTTAGTCCCGTTGACAAATTCATATATTATTTTTAATAACAGATTAAAATGCAAAGATTCAGCGAGAAAAACTTGAGTTAAGAATTTTATCCGGAGGCCATTGACTAGCAAACTGCACATGCTGAGCCTCCTGTTGCAAAGTGATGCAAATAAGCAACTTTTATGTAAACAGAATATATATAAAAATATATAAGTAGCACTGAAAGTGATAATTATTAGAATAATTAAATATACAAATGAATGAAACTCCAAACAAAAGTGCAGCTTCTTCAAACACTCTGGGCATCCACCTCCCAGGAATCCAATAAAATACACAACCTGAAAGAAAAACGCATAAAGAGGGGCATATAGTGCCTTATCAATGAGTAAAAGTGCTCTAATAAAGAAAAACACGGCACCAAATAGCAAACAGTGAAGCTGTGAGTCTTTTCATACAGAAGGGGTGGATTTCATCTTGTTCAAAGACTCGCAGCTTCACTGTTTGCTATTTGGTGGCGTGTTTTTCTTTATTAGAGCATTTTTACTCATTAATAAGTCACTATATGCCCCTTTTAGTGCGCTTTTCTTTCAGGTTGTGTATGTTATGTAGACAAGCATGCTTTAAACCAGTGTTGTAACAATAGGTGTTGTAGCAGTTGGTGGTGCTGCAAAGTAAGGGTGCCCCAGTACCAATCCTATGTGGACGCACATATCGGATGTTTTTTTCATATCCTGTTTCCAATTTCCAAGTCTCTGTACTACCCCCAGCCCAGTACCTAATACAAGGCATTACACTGGCACCTATCAAATCAGAATAAAGTAGGTGGGTTCCATGATGTCACAGGTGTCTGGCCAATCAAAGTCGGTGAGCAAGCCATTGTTTGGGGAAAGGTGCTGTTCCTCTTTGGCAGGTTGGGGAGATAGGTTGATGCGTATTTAAAGCCCCTGCTTTGAACATTAAAATATTGGTTTGAAAAGCTATGGTTGTAAGGCAAAAAGTAATTATTACACTTTGATAGCTTCTTTCAAATGAATTAAAAGCTTGAACTGCTCAGTTTCCCTAATATAAATGCTTCCTCCATGTATAAATAAAGGCTTCTTAATTGTGATAGATTCTACTATATATAGATGTGTGTCTGTGTCTGTTTTAAAAGAGAGTACTTAAAGTCCTCTATAAATCAACTAAAAAGCAATGATGTCATTACCTGTTGGATGCATCTCTGGTACTTATAGTAGTTTCTTCCAGTGCCTATATGTATTCCCCTGTGGCACAGCACAGTACCAAAGGATGCTGGAAATCATGGCTACAGCAAAAGACCTTATTGGCTTATTTCACCAAATACCTGTGTTGTGCATTCATTGTATGTGCGCAAACACAGCAAACATTAAACCACAATCTCCTTTTTACCTAGTGTGCCCAGGATTTGTATGCTTCTGTTAAAAGCCCTTAGCCAGCAGTGTTGTACCATAAGCGATCAGGGTATGCACTACCTGCTATCTGCTGAATAAGAGATAAAAAGTGGACTATGTTAGGGCACAGGTATACTGTACTTAAAAGAAGGGTCTCTTGGCACGCTTAGTTAGCAACACAACTGGCACAGGTACAGCATAGGTTGACAGGAAAGGGAGTATTCCACGCCAATGCTGTTGTAAATGTGATTGAGTCAAGCAGCTGCAATGGGGTGTCAAACTTATTTTCACAAGGCCACAACAGCCTTATGGTTGCCTTCAAGGGGGTGATTATAACTGTAAGACTGTATAAATGTAACTATGCCTTAGCAGTTAAGAGATCAGTTACAATCCTACCCTGGAAAGCTTTGATTTAATAGGCAGAGACTTATGGCTGCTTCAGAGGAAGCATAAATAATAGATTTACAATTCAAATATTCAGTTGGGGGACTTAATGTCAGGGTTATTTTAGAAGGTAATATCAAGTCTGTTAAGAGAAAACAAAACTAAAATTATTTATTTTAAGAAAAGTAACTTAAAAATTAGTTGTTTTTTTTTCATTTTACATTCCCTTCTAGAGCTTAAATTATTGTAATTTCAACAAGTTTCATCAACTCTCTTTGCTTTGTTAAATACATTTAAAAACATGGCAACATATACCCATAATTACAGCGCTGCGTACATTTGTGGCGCTTTATAAATAAGATTATACGTACATGAAACTCTACGGAAGGCAGGGTATGTGAAATAGAAATTTAAGGCAAAGTTTGTCTGGCATTGTAATCTCAATAATAATTCCCATTCATACAGTATTTATAGCAGTGGCCTAGACTTTCAGACATGTCTCATTGTTTGTTATCAGTACTAATCACATTCTTTGCTTTGGCCCTGACACATACAATGTTGCCCCAGATAAATGTTTGCATTCCTTTCGGAGGACATCAGTAAACAGCAGTTTTGATAATAAACGTATCCACGTCAGCCTTCTATTCTTTTCTTTTATACAATTTACTTTGTAAGAAATATATTACATATTCTACGAGAACACGTTTGTGTCTGGAGATTAAAAAGACACAAAATTAAAAAGTTTTCTAAATCTTATTAAAGTACAAGCTTATTTTATCTACTTGGAACGCAAACAGTACTGTGTAGGCCAGTGAACACTGTTTTCTAAAATAGAATTGAATAATTTAGTTTATAAATGAATAAGATGTAAAGTGAGTGTGCAAAAGAAAAGTGTCAAATCAGTTTACTAAGTGTGACCCCCCCCCCCCCCTTTTGCCTTGAAAACAGCATTAGTTCTTTGAGGTACACTTATACACAGTTTGGTAAAAAACTTGGCAGGGAGGTTGTTCCAAACATCGAACCACAGGTCTTCTGTGGATGTAGACAGACGTAATGATGTTAAGACCAGGGTTCCTTATTTTCCTTTAAACATAGTTATTAATGGCATTGGCAGTATGTTTGGGGTAGTTGTCTTGCTGCAGAATGAATTTGGAGTTAATTTCTCAACACTGAAGATACCAATAATCCTCCCCAAAAATTTCCAAATCAGTTTGATGAATCTTGCAAGGATCCTCCACCATGCTTGACTATCCCTGCCTTCATTTTACAACCAAATATTTTAATTGTGGATTTATTAGGCCAGAGCACCCACTGCAGTTTTTCTGCACCCCATTTCCTATGTTTTCATTCATAGCTGAGTATGAGGGTATGGGTTTTGAGTCCAGATTTCTTCCGTGAAGACCACCTCTGACCAGACTTCTCTAAACAGTAGATTGATGTACTTGGGTCCCACTGGTTTCTGCCAGTTCTGAGTTTATGGCACTGCTGGGCATCTTCCACCTCAGAAGAGAAGTAAGCATGATATGTCTTTCAATTGCCATACTAAGCTTCCATTGCCAACCACTACATTCTGCATTATATATGAGACTTGTTGCTGTGCTCAGTCTTGTCATGGTGTATGATCTGTCAAATGAACTGTCTTTCACAACCTCACCTTTGTATCAGAGATTGGTTTATCCTCACCCAGTTTTAAGACTCTCACACAGCTTTTCTGTTTCAGTTAATAACTGTCTTTCACCCTACACGTAAACATGATGATCATTGTTACTTGTTTGATATAACTGGTCAGTCATACACCTGACTAAAATACTACAAAATCCCTGCACTTTGTGCAAGTGTATCTAAAGTAATTGATACTGTTTTGAAGGTCTGATTTATCTTTTCTTCATTCATTCAGGATTTTATTAAAATTTTTACTTTTGAAATCATTCTCTTTTTTTGCAGTATTTTACTACACCTCCATGAAACTTTTGCACATATATGTATACAGATGATGTGTATTCTGCGGTGTGTTATAAACCAATTGACTACAACCTGATAATTTTCTGATAGTTTGGCTCTACATATTCAGGGCGTTATTGACTAAAGGCTGAATAGTCACATATTGCTATGAATTCGAATTTAATCACCACTTCCCCATACTCCCTTTTGACTTGTGGAAAATATGCGACCATTTCAGGCAACTATGCCAGTTGCAAAATTATGGAGCACTTTGCATATGAACAGGTACTTCTGCTATTGACCAAGCGATGGAATATGTTGAAGGAGGGAATGTGACTAGGTGTTCTGCTCCAAATTCTCCCATTTGACTTGGCCACATCAGAGTGGCGAACTGGGGGTGCTGATGGCAGTGTTCCTCATTCTACTTCTATTTGACTATGCAACACAACGCATCTGACTGCGTATGCCACTGTCTGCTTGTTTGAAAACTGTATTTACCACTTAGTCAATAATGAGAAGTGAATTTATGACTATTTTACCACAATAATGTTCTCATAGTAAAGTCACAACTGTGACAATATTCCCATAATGGAGTCAGCACTATGCCAGTAGCAGTCTAATGCAACCATCTTTAGCTGGGAATTCATCCCTTAGAGCAGCGGTTCTCAACCTTTTTACTGGTGCAACCCCCGGCTCTGACGTCACCGGACATCGCGTAATGACATTTTGGCCGAACGTCATCACGTACGTGCGTCACTTGGTGATGTTTGGCCAAAACGTCATCATGTATGTGCGTCACGTGGTGACGTTTTTGGCCGACGTCACCCAGCAGGAACCCTTATAAGAAAGGTTCCTGCGGACGCTTCTGGGTGCCGCAGTGGTTCTCAACCCCTGTGGGTTGGTCGTGCGACCCCCGGTGGGGTCGCGAACCACAGGCTGAGAACCGCTGCCTTAGAGCAAAATTTTATAAACTCTGAAAAGCCCGATTTCACTTTTGCAAGTTTATTCTCGCAAGATCTCGGAAGTTTTTCATGGTAAATATAACAAGATTTTTTCCGATCGATATTTACTGTCAGAAACTTTCAATAAAGTTTTTCTATCTTGATTTTTCTATAGAAAGGTAGCCAAACTACTAATGTAAAGTATGGCTACCTTTCCATCAAAAAACTAGATCAAAAAATCTGAAAAAGCTTTACAGCTACTTTATATTAACATGATATTTATCTAAAATCCATGACTGCTTTTGTAACTATTGCCAGGAATTTAAAGGGATTATATTAGTAACCAAACATAAAATATGAAAAATAGGTAATGATAGCATCTGTTTGGAACCCCATTGCTTTGCCAGACTGAGCTCAATTGACAGGAATTTGCTTTCACAGCTAAAAACAGCCCACATTTATTCTGTTGTGAATATCTGTCACCCAACACATTCCACATATAAAGTATGTAATATCTAATTTATACTTATTACTTGTGCAGCACTGGGGGGAGATTGATAAGCTATGTCCCTGGAACAATGTAAGGGGAACAAAGTGCCACAACAAAAGAATTCAAATCAAAACAAATCTTTCTTTATATATACACAAAGATGTCCAAAGCTTACTTATTATTAGAAATGCCGTGGTTCATTCACAGAAAACAGTTTGCCTGTAACATTAACACAAGACTGAGGGGATTATTCTCTAAAATCCAAATTGTTGCGTAAAGGTGTGAATTCACCAGCGAAAGACAATTGTAATAGACTGCTACTGTCGCAGTCACGTCTTTATAATGAGAATACTGTTGCAGCCGCGTCTTTAATATGGAATTATTGTCGCAGCTGCGACTTTACAAAGGAAGAATTGTCGCAGTCACGGATTTGCTATGGGAATCTGCTGTTTGAGAATTCAACAGTCGAATTCGAACTTTAGAGAATAACCCCCTGAATGCTATTTTCTTTCAAATTTGAAAACATCAGTGGGAAAATGACATAGTACATTAATTTAACAGTAAAAAAAAAGTCTGGTCTTGTGTATGCACTTCTCTAGGATACCATTCTCAAGTAACATAGCAAGCCTGGCTTTACAAATACAAATGCTTTTCAGTACTGTAGATCAGGGGTGGGCAATTAAATTTGACATGGGGCCGCATGAGAAACTGGAGGGCCAGAGTAATATAATTAACTTGCTGGCACCTATGGCAATTGGCCACC
>WMED01010166.1:0-15908 GCA_019650415.1 Pipa parva | reverse complement strand
CAAATGATACTATTTACAGTCGCGCGGGGGGCGCGAAATGTTTTCTTCTTCCTAGGGGGGGAAATGACAGAAAATAATTGAGAACCACTGCATTATACATATAACATAGTGCAGTAAAACATGTGCGAGTGCAGTAAAACATGTGCGAGTATAAGGTGCTTATTAGTATTCTAATTACATCTGATAACCCTTTGTAGGTCTGTGCCATGTCTGCCGCTAAGCTCAACACTTTGTTACAAACAAAAGTATTTGAGAACCAAGAGGAAGCTTGTTACCTGCTGGGAAAACTGGAAGGTATATTGAGTAAATCCATTACAGAGAAGACAGAAATCTATTCATTCCTTATCCCTATTGTGCGCACTCTGGTGTCAAAGATCTATGAGCTGCTTTACATGCACCTACATCTACCATCTCTTCCGATAACTAATGGCAGCCCATCATTGTTTGAGGATTTCCAGGACTATTGCAAGTCTGATGAATGGAGAATATTTATTGACAAATATGTAAGTAACTAACATTTTTTTTTTTTGTATATTCTTAGATTGAGTTTGAAATCCTTAACCCCTTTATTTCAATCTTCCTGTATATAGGCTTATAAATTATGACCATTTAAATATTTGTCTGTCCTGCTGGTGGATTAACCATGTTTTATACCGTAATCTTCCTGACATGATTCTGGCGGTATCTCAGGAGGCTAGTAGGAAATACTATTAGTCATTTCTGACATGGCTTGCAGCATATGGCACACACACATGATACATATTTACAAAAGTGTTGATCGATGATAGTGCACAATTAACATCTGACTAGGGATTGGTGTTCAAATTGAAACAGCTACATTTTTATTGTAAGCTTCTATTATCTCCAAATACTTTGAAAAAAGTACAATTTCTGTATTATATGATCTTCTGCTTTATCACAGGTTGCTCAAAAAAAATGAAATGGAGAATGTAAAACTATGTAAAGAATCATGTCAAATTGGTTTGTCCTGCCAGTGAAAAGTACATTAGTGAAATCTGATTACAAATGTGACCAAAGACTTTTCCCCTAACCTCCTGAAGCCAGCTAGTTTAAATAGTTTATGCAAATGGATTGCACTATAAGTGTACCTGAAGTTAACTTTACAGCGTAACATAATGTAGATTATAATGCACAGCATCACAGAAACCTAAACTAGAAATAACATATAGGCAGCATTTTGTGAAAGAAAGACTGTTACACTGGAATTGGTATATGAACTTTATCTTTTGGATAACAATTGTTTGAAATTTAATCCCAAATGAATTTTTTTTTTTTAGGATGGATAGGTATGTGGATTTTATATACTGTTTAAACATAATGATACAGATTAGTAAATAGGTGCCTTGTGTCACATGCATAATCTGCAAAAAATGAAAACTAGAAAGGAAGCGCAAATACAGGTGGCACTGCCTTATCATAAAGTAATGATCAATGATGTAATATCCCAAAACGTGCCAAATAATGTGATGGGGAGGGAAGTGAGATGCAAAGGCACTTAGTACCACCTGTATTTGCGCTTTCTATCTAGTTTTCGTTTTTTGCATTTCATAAAAGAAGTTTTGAAGCACACTTCATCTGGGAAAGCTGCAATCAACTTTTCAACAGTTTTTGAACTTTTTTTTAAAATCATTTATTGGTTCACCAATCACAATTGTATTCAATATTGCGCCGCCTTGTTTGATATTTATTTGATGCATAATTGGGCAACTGAAAGACAAACCTAAAATAAAATGTGAAGTAAAAAAAAAAATTTCATAACTGTCTTTGAAATTGCAAAGGGAGAAGAAACCAGTTAGCAATAGAACGTACAGTTTCTACATCTAAAGTTTGTTGGTGAAGATTGGTTAAAGCAACAATGTAAATAAGAACTTACCTACCAACATTACTAAATCCAAAATTCTACTAAATGAGTGCAACCCCTTGTTTTATTCTTGTAAATGGCTCACCTCTTCTGCCTCCCATAATTCATGCCTGGATTGAAGTATAAACTAACAGATGACAAAATTCAGAGGCAGGTATACTATGATTTCTGTCCTAGTTACTCTTACAAACAAGTACGCAATGTAGCTTTTAGAGAATTATGGGACTATTTGGGGACATCCTTATGTACATCAGTATGTTATATTGTAATATGAGAAGTTAGTTCATATGTATTTCTCCCAGTCAGTTTCATATTGTTTTTTAATGAACCCCTTACATTTATGTTTATACATGCTTATCTTTATTTTGCCAGATCATACCATACATGAAGCAGTATGAGTTAGACACATTTAGCAAGGGTCATGAGCAGATGAATACCTACTGGAAGGATTGTAATGAAGCACAAATGGTGAATATGCATAAACGTGAACGAGAACGAGGTGAAAGTAAACTGAAATTTCAGGTAATTTCTATTTGCTGTTGTTTTCATTGAAGTGTATTTCTTGAGGTATCTATGTTGATGACACATGTAGTAATTGTTTTTACTGCCACTTTTCCCAAAGAAATTGTTCACTTCAACATTTCCCAAGGAAAGTATCAGGGATAAATCACATATTTCACTCAGTTTCTTTCAGTGTGGTCATGTCTTTAAATATGTAGACATTCAAGGCTATTATAAAGAAAGGAATGTAATGTTTTTCTTTTAACACAGGAATTCATCTTGGAACCATATAACAGAAAGGCTCGTCAGGAGAATTCACGGTACAACAATATGCTGAAACAAATAAACAGTCAGAGCATAGCAACCTTAAGACAGTGGAAGGCTGCACAAAGATACCTGGTTTGTGAACGGGGACCATGGGCAGACAGGTTTGTGCTAAACATACAAATCTATATCTTTCATTTTTCCTTTATAGTCAGTCACTTGAAGGGAAGCCTATGGCCAACTGTGTCTTGTGTTGTCTCTGTTCATTTAATGGAACACTCCTGCCAAAATTGAAAAAAAAAACATTTGCTAATTTATGCTAATTACTAACTTTTAGTAAATGCCTTTATTTTTTTTTCAAAATTTGGCCAAAAAGTTTACTTTCTTACCTGTAAAGAAGTGCTGTCCAGCACTACCTTGTTGTAGACTCCATCTTCTTTCTCTGCCCCAACTCTATGGCCGCTGTGAAGCCCTGCATCAGCATTTCGTAATAGTTACATAGGAGAGCATGACGTCATCCAGAGAGGATGCAATGATGACATCACTCTCTCCCATGGGGCTATTAGAATATGCCAATGCGGGGCTTCACTGGGAGAGCAGCTGCAGAGGAAAGAGCACCTCAGAGGGACTGTCTGAACCAGACGCTGTAGAGTTGCCGGTAGATGAAGAAGATTGAGTCTGCAACAAGGAAGTGATGGGCAGCACTTATTTACAGGTCAGAAAGTAAACTTTTTGGCCAAAATTGAAAAAAAAAATGCATTTACTAACAGTAATTGGCATAAATTAACAAATGTTTTTTTTCCATTTTGGCTGGAGTGTTCCTTTAAGGAAAGCAGTTAGTCAGGGAGGACTTTTGTGGCACTTATCATGGCTATTGAGGACACAATCCAAATGGCCAATTAAACAGATGGAAAGCATGCATCTCATGCATCACTTGTATACCTAAAAAAAAGTTTCTCCCTTTAACATTTTGTTTAAATATCTCTTACAAAATTGTATTCTTCTACTGCCTGGTGGTAGGACTACTAATAATTTAGATGGATTATTAACTTTTTCAAACTCAGACCTTCTGCTGTTTCTTGTTCATTCAGATCAGTGTCTGGGTAATAGTAGTTTAAAGAGAGATATTGTATTAAAACAAAATTTTTGGTTCCCTATCTTTTTCCCAAGAAAAGGTTTCACCATTTACTTTCCAGCTAAGGGGTAAGCTAAAGAGAGGAAGCCTACTGTTGTGTGTTGTGTTGCAGTTTGCCACTGAGTTTACCTAGCACAGTGTAAGGATGCATAGACACCATTTCCTTTCCACCATAGGTATGGCCCATATATGCTGAGGAATGCAGAGGTCTTTTCAGCAAGCTGTGGTTTTAGAAAGACACTGAAGTGAGGAAGCGGTGGCAGTGTGCAGATATGTGGCACATGTGCCTTTGACAGGAGTAACATCTTACAGAAGAACTATATGCTTGCTATATCTAGGGGTAAATTTCAAGGAGGAAGTAGGAGATACTCAGATACTCACTAATTGGTGTTTTAAGCTCCAGAGCTGCCCTTGCTCTCTGTATATTGCCTGTGTCTCTTCCTGAGAGTTTCACCAAGTGGAGCAAGTGCAATAACAGATTACATTAGAAAACTGCTCCTGCACTTGCTCTATTCAGTGAAACTCACTGGAAGAGGAAGTGAAGAGGGTCACGGTGTCTGTCAAATCAAGAAGACATCGGCATTACTATAATTTGGCCCACAAATCCCACTGCCAGAATAGCACTGTGAACATAGCAACCAACACTGGAACAGCAGACTGCTAGTTTGAATCCAAGTGGAGAACAATGAAAGATAGCAGATAATATGAGCTGGAAATTGCTTCATTGAGGGGGTGAGACAAAATCGCCAATATTTGTTGTTTAACCCACACTGCGCTAAGACCTGTAATTAGTACATAAAAATAACACAATTACACAAAAATAATTGAAATTCACATGGGCATTTCCCATCACTTGGTGCAATGAAAAAGTCCATTTGACTCCCTTCAAGTCTACATTGTCAGCAACCCAAGGAAATGACTTCTAAATTAGTGTTTATTTATAGTATTGGTGTTGTAGCCAAGCATTTCATAGTAGGATCCTGTTGCAAATATACAAATTGGGTCTTAGATGCTTTAGTACAATTTATGATTTTAGAATCAAAATATTTGTGTATGGAAATTTATGGAGGAATCTTATGCTTATCTTTGTTCCTTTGAAATATTTTTTTATTAATGCCAACATTTATACAGGAAAGAAAACTGGAAACACTGGAAACTCTCCAGTGTGGAAAATTACTCGCGTATGAGGCTCAGACTTGTGCAGAATTTCAATTTTGATTGTCATTTTGAAGCAAGTGCATTGCGGGACAATTTAGGTGAGTCTATAGTAATGAAAGCATAAAAAATCTCATTTATTTAACAGAGAAGGAACTGTAAAATTCCTACTAATTAAATATATATATATATATATATATATATATATATATATATATATATATATAAAACTGTATCATTATTAATTGTGTGATAAGTATATTTTATTTTTTATTTCCATCAAATAGTAATCCATGCCTTGATATTTTGTATTTCAGGTGTCCAGCAACCTGAGCCTTCTAGTGAGTCACTGTTATTGGAAGCTGTGAAACAGGTGAAAGTTACTGACTTAGATGAGGATGGGCTGGAACTCCCAGAAGAGGACAACACAGTAAACATGTATATATAAAATATCAACTTTTATTTTCACGTCTGCTGTAAATAAGAGGAAGTTGGATTAAATACTAAGACCCTGTAGCTATTATTTTTGCAGTTTGTCACGGTTTATTTTTGTAAGGGCAACCCCCTGGAAAGAAACAACTGGTTAACAATGTAAATAGAGAGTGAAAACCCTATTGATACCCTTACAAACAAGACTCCTTATTGTTGACTATAACTTTAGGTCCCTAGGATAAGAGTTAATATAGTATTTTATTTTAAGTGTATTTGACATCTGATAAAAAAAAACCTCCTCTATAATAATGGGGCACCTGGTAAGATGAACACTAAATACATTCACAATTTGATTAGGACTTGATTTGCTAACCACCCATGATGTAATATGTTTAAAGAATTTCATACACCCAGATATGAAATGAAAAGATATGACAAGCATTACAATATAATGTTAGTAATGTGGAGTGCTATAAACCTTTACTATCAAACCTGTTCAGAACCAGTTTATTAAGTATGCTTCTTTATAAGTTCCAGGAGTAATCCCTTTTGGTTACTTACCAAACTCAGAGTTAAACCTTGCACGTCACAGACTACTGGTGCATTTGTATGTATGTATAATTTTATTCATAAAGCGCCAAAATTTACACAGCGCTGTACAATTCAGCAATACAAATATAGTACAGACATGGGAAAAGTGCATTTTACAACACAAGTAAAATATCACAAGTATACAACTCTTTAAGTGCCAGGTTGTGGTTGACAGAAGAGGTTGGAGGTATTTGCCCCATAGAGCTTACAATCTAGGTGGGAGGAAGACTTACACAGATAGAAAGGTAATAAGTGCTAATAACAGTGTGTTGAAACATTGGTCAATAAATATATATAATAAACATAAATAACGAAGGAAAAAATAAAATATATACATATAAATAGTGCTGTGCTGCCTAAGCACCTCCATAAAAATATAAAACCAGCAAGTATAGTATACCTGGTTTTCATGACCCAACCTACACACAAGTAAGTATAACACTGTTTTCGTATATACAGTGGTACCTCGGTTTTCAAACGACTTGGATTTCAAACAAATTGGTTTTCAACCACGAAATTCGAGAAAATTTTGTCTTGGAATCTGAACAAATATTTGGAACTCAAACACCCGAGATGAGCAGAATGGCATTCGCAGCATCAATACAAGTCAATCTGCGGTTGGATTTCTTATGGGATAAATTGTTTTGGTTCTCAACCAAATTTGGTTCTCAACCGCACTTCCAGAACGAATTGTGGTTGAGAACCAAGGTATCACTGTAATGTATTTAGAACACTTAAAACATTTCATAAAACATTTTTGCAATGACTATGATTAATATTTTTATTTGCCTATCGTCTGTTTTAGGAATGAGAAAGAAGAACAAATTCAGAAGGAGAAGCTTGTATTATCTGAGGACTGTGAACTCATTACAATAATGGATGTAATTCCTGGCCGTTTGGAAGTCACCACTCAGCATATATATTTTTATGATGGCACCACTGACAAAGAAGAAGGTTTGTAATTATCTTCTCATTTAAAAAATGCAAGAGAAGAGTTTAGGCATAAACACCAGAAATTTGTGGGCATCCGCCTCTTAAAATATGCTCTATATGCATAATCTAAATTTTTGAATTTTACAATACTTAGTATATCCACTGACTCTTTTTTGTTTTGTTTTTTTTTAGGTGTAGGTTTTGATTTTAAATGGCTCCTTTCCCAAATCCGAGAAATCCATTTGCGCAGGTACAACCTAAGGCGGTCAGCACTGGAGATATTTCTAATTGACCAGACCAATTACTTTCTAAACTTTAAAAAGGAGGTAAGGGGTCATGTAAATTGAGTGTTGATGGGTTTTGAGACTGTGTATTACATTGTATTGCTTTGTTTTTGCCATGCAGGTTAGAAACAAGGTATACAGCCAGATTCTGTCTCTCCATCTGCCCAATATTTATGGGACTCGGACACCACAGGAGCTTCTTAAAACATCTGGCCTTACTCAAGTAAGCCACAACATTTTCTGTTAACTGTTTTGAAGATATTTGGCAGATCAGACTTGAATGGGCTATGAGAACAGAAGTCAAGTTAAAAAAAAAAAAGTCTAAAATAATATATTAACAGTTTAAAGTACCAAAGTGAATTGACGGGCAAATAAAGCTCTTTAGCATGTCCCAGCTAGAATGTTTATATTTTGCAGTGTGTATTTTGCATAAAACACCCAGAATACAAATGTCTTGCATCTTATTGTAACAGTGAGAAGTATATTGAAACTGACAGAATTTTGTTGTGCTGCCTGTTACATTTTATTTTTTTGTTTTTAGAAATGGGTGAACAGAGAGATCTCAAACTTTGATTACCTTATACAGCTAAACACAATAGCTGGAAGAACATACAACGATCTGGCACAGTATCCTGTGGTAAGTTGCTAATGCATGTAGTCTTGGTAACTGGAAAATGTCTACTGCGGTTGTGCCCTTTTTTATAGTTATGTTTGCAGCAACAATATGAGAGCTGTGATTTTATCAGAATATTCTTACTGCTGGCCTTGATATTTCTGTACGTTTTCTCTGACATGTAGTTCCCCTGGGTTTTGCAAGATTACACATCAGAAGAGTTGGACCTCAATAACCCAGTTGTGTTTAGGGACCTGTCCAAACCCATCGGGGTGGTAAATGAGAAAAATGCTAAAGCTGTAAAGGAGAAGTGAGTACTTTTTAAACTATTATTTGATAATGCAGCAGAATTAAGGTGCATTTCTTTAGGCTTTCTAATTCATGTTTATTTCTAATGAACACTTCTTTCTTAAGACGTACCGTAAAATGTAAAAGATTTTTTGCACTTTACAGTATGTTATGATGGTAGAGCTATACCAGGAACTTCAATACTAATTGATTTTTCATATTCTAGTTAAGACAGTCTAGATGCTAATTTAATTAAACTGTTATTGAACAATTACATTTTGCTGTTTCTGTACATGAAATAACTGTAGTTATTTTTAATAAGAGGAGAATTTACAGAGAATACCTTCCATACAAATTTTAAAACATATTTATTCATTTAATTCATGCTGAATGCTAGCTAGTCTATGACTAGCCAAATGAACTCTTGATCAAAACCAATTGCTGATTGGTTGTTGTTAGATTACAGCACCGGTGCAAGTTTCTTTCTTCTGTTAAAAATACACGTGAAAATCATTCTAGGTGTATATGGGAAAGAGAGCTTTCTGATTGGATGAGAGGAGGAAGTGCTGGAGGAGTTTTATGCAGTGCGAAAGTGGGAGCAGAGTTTACCCATAGACAGAGCGGACTCTGGGACCTGTAGCTTGTCCCAGAATGCTTTAGTACTGACACAATATATGTGCTTGCAGATATGAAAACTTTGAAGATCCTTTGGGAACAATTCACAAGTTTCACTATGGTACACATTATTCAAATTCAGCTGGTGTGATGCATTATCTAATTCGAGTTGAACCATTCACCTCCCTGCACATCCAGCTACAAAGCGGAAGGTACGTATTTGCTTCTAGTGGCTTGTGGTAATTCATTTTTATAAATTACCATCTCATTTTTCTGAATATACATAGGATAAAAAAGCATTATACATATATGGATTGTATTTAAATGTCTTCTGCATATTTTTCATTAAAAAAACTGGTATATACACTTTGTCATTTATACAAGAGATGTATGCTTGCATATGCACATGGTATAGGCTAGCAGATACAGAATAGTATAGAATAAGCCGACAGCAAATATGGAGAGATAAAGTGGAGGAAGCTGATGAGGGAATGTGGTAGGGGGGCAGGGGAACAGGGTGATTTAATAAAGGCTATAAAGAGGTTCCCTGGTAGGCTTCTCTGACCTCTGCTTTGAGTGTTGCACAAAGCACAGACATAGATTGTGCATCTCTGCTTTCCATTATGAAATGACTGTTCGGCTGGGACCACACTAGAGTTTTTACTGATATGGGAAGCTGATATGTTTGGAGAGAGCCAGAGTTGGGGTAAGAGTAGGTTTTTGGACAGCACTATAGGTCTTTCTTCCATGCATGAGCAGCTGCCTATATGCTTCCACCTTGTTACATCTCTGTGGTGCTAAACTATTATGGTAAAATATATTGAAAGTTACAAATTGTTTAACAAACTTGTTTATGGGTCAATGTACCTTTTGTAGCATATATTTGGTAATTATTTGGGCTAGTGGTGTTCTTATAATGTTTTTGTGTTTATTCCTGTGTAGATTTGACTGTGCTGATCGCCAGTTCCATTCTATTCCTGCTACTTGGCAAGCTCTTATGGATAACCCTAATGATGTGAAAGAGCTTATACCAGAGTTCTTTTATTTCCCAGAGTTCCTGGAGAACCTAAATGGTAAATGTTCACCGTTTTTCCTGCTACTTGATATTTCCAAACTAAATTTTTCTTTTAAAAATATCATGAATTCTTCCTCTCTTATTCTTTTATGCATTTAAATCTATTTTATGTTTCAGGATTTGATTTGGGTCGTCTACAGATTAGCAGAGAAGAAGTGAATAATGTTATTCTTCCCAGATGGGCCAAATCTCCAGAAGATTTTATCCATAAGCACAGGAAAGCACTAGTACGTTATAAAATTCTTTTGTAAGTAGCAATACTGAATAATCTGTAGCTTTTCATTTACTGATTACTGTTCTTTTTTTCAAGGAGTCAGATTATGTTTCTGCACATCTCCATGAATGGATAGATCTAATCTTTGGATACAAACAAAAGGGACCAGCTGCAGTCGAAGCTCTTAATGTGTTCTACTATTGTAGCTATGAAGGTACTTCATGACAGTTTTTGTTTGATATTGGACCTTTGCTTTATATTCGAGTTTTTCAACTATTCCTATATAAACTCATATGCACTGTTGTGAATGGGCAAAACTTAAATCTGTTAATATAATACTTGGACCTTTTTAGGTTTTCTTTGGCAAACATCGTGAAGACAAAGATTTTTTTTGAAGACTTCAATATTGGCAATGTGCATATTAGGGAAAGAGATTATGTAATTGCAGTTTGTTTACTTGTAGACAACTTGTAAAAATGTACAGTAGAATGAGGCAGCATTTTGATTCTATACCAGATTGTACAACTACCAGGTGTTTTGCAGTGTGACTGTAATTTTGTATCCATCTTATTGTAAACTAGGAGCAGTGGATCTTGATGCCATAGTAGAAGAAAAAGAAAGGAAAGCTTTGGAAGGAATGATCAACAATTTTGGGCAAACACCTTGCCAACTGTTAAAGGTAATTGTTTGTTTGTCTTTTATAAGAAAAAAAGCAATGCATAGTGTTTTTGTGCTCACAAGTTTTCATGGCTGAGCTCTCAAATTATAATTATAAAGGCACTTTGCTATCAAAATATGTTTTTTTAAAACTTTTTCTTAAAATGAATACAGCATGTAGTTTAGAGAAGTTTTGGAAAATTCTGACTTACCAGGGTCAATTATTATTGTGCTAGTTTAGGAGTCTGTGCTTAGTAGTGCTAGTGTGTCCTAGTTCCTTCTTGAGACAGACTTGATCAGATCGGTGCTAGTAAAGTAATAGTAAACATAATCTTTCGCCTTTTGCTACCCAGGAACCTCATCCAACACGTCTCTCTGCAGAAGAAGTCTATATAAAGCAAGCTAAGTTAGATAACGCTACTTTGAATTTGTTCCAAAACTTTCCCGATCTAAAGTGTTTCTTTATAGAGGTGAGTGATTATTTTATGAAGAATTTGGACAAATTCATGTTTGACTTATAAATCAGTCAATGTAATATAATCCATTTCACATCATTTGTCAGCAGCTAAAGATTCCAACTTTGAAGGATACCCTCCTTGATGTGTAGTATTAGCAAATGCAAGCATCCATTTAGCCAATGGAGAATATGCTACAGTATCTGAAATGACACAGTCATCTAGCTGTGTTATCAAAGTGCAGGAAAATAAATGTAACAAAGATGTGCTGCTGTGAGTTGCAGTTTTGTGTGTGCATAAGGGATGATTATCCTGCACAGCAGTCTATCCCCCTTTACAGCTGTAAGGCAGGCTATCTTATTATATAATATAAAATTAGAATTAAAAAACAATATACTATTGCATTTGATACATTCAATCTCACATCCTGCTTCATAGTGTTCAGTACACATCAGTAAATCTGGCCATACGTATCAGTTACTTCAGTTACAGTCAATGATTGTTCAATATGATCATTTGCTCATGAAATACTATTGATTTTAAGTATTTTGTAGATGGTGGCATTCTAAGTCATTGTGCAGTTAATCATTTAATTTTTTTGGTTAATTGTGAGTTATTTGTTTTAACTTCATCCTTCTACTTTATTTTAATGTTTTGGTAACTGGGGGGGGGGGGGGGGGGGGGGGGGGGGTTCATTGACTCTTAAGCAACTAGTTTATCTGTGAGTCCTAAATTGATTACGTTATTTCTTTTTCATTACTTATCTTTCTGTTCAGACGCTATATTAGAACTCTTCTGGTCTTTCCACGATTTAGTTGATGGCTGCTAGGTTAATATATCCTAACAAACAGAAGATCATTTAATTGTAAATGAAAACAAAGCGAAAAAAAACACTTCTGGACAAAAAGTGAATAATCCAAAAAAAAACGGCAAATAATAAAAATTGAAGATCAATTGCGAACTCAAAATGCTAATGTCTACAATATGCTAAAAATGAATTCCAAGGTCGACAACCTCTCTAAAAAGATTGGTTTCTTTCAAAACATGAGTAATTAATTGACAAAAGATTTGTTTGATTAAAAAGGATTGCCATGAGTGGCCAACCTTAAATGAATATATTTATGGCTACCTAAAGGTTTGCCAAGGGTTCTTGTTTAGTCTTTGGGGAAAAAGCAGAAATGGAAAGGGACAACAAATATGGAAAAGAAGTAAAAGATTAAAAGGGTGCTGGAAAGGTATTTACTCTATACAGTTACCATATCATGTGAACAATTCCAAAAATCTGAATGTAAATTGGTGACTCACAGTAAAAGACACATTATTTTACGGGGTTTTTTTTCTGAAAGCTTGACACAGTAAAATGTATTACATTTTATTGTTATTCTTAACAGCATTTGCTTTCTTATTCAGTATAAATTTGCATAAAAAGTATCACATACCGTTTAACAAAGAAAATATCAGGAAAATACAAATCAATATTAAAACAGGACAATTCAATGTTGACAAGTTGTGTCCTCTATTACCCTACATTTAATTCCAGATTGTAAGTTTCAAATCTTTAGGATTAGACCTTATACTAAAAATGTCTTTTTTTTTCTTCTTTTTTTCCAATTTTTCAATTTTTTTACCTTTAGGGAATAAGTGAGGAAATTCCTGTTATCAAGGCTGTCGTTCCAAAGAGTCAGTTGCGCTCTTTTCTGTCTCCTGGAAGCCCGGAAATGCTGGTATAGTTTTCTTTGTTTAATAGTGTTATTTATAATTAGTGTACACTGACTAAATCTATGCTAAAAGGGTTCTTTTTTAAACAAAAAAAAAAAAACACGTAAAAGTTATTCTCCAAAGAAACCCACCAGCTACAATCTTAATTCTTGTTAAATAAAGCTTTATAAATTAAAAAAGAAAATTTGCCCAGAGGCCTAACAATATTTGTTTCAGTTCTTCCTGGTCACATTGGCTCTCACAAAATATATTTTAGACTATAACTGACTTCGTTTATTATGGTTAATACTGAGTGTAATGTGCATTTGATTTAATAGAGGATTGTGCTGATACAAAACCATTAGCTTGCAGTTACATTTCAGATAATTTCATAAACTTAAATGTAGTAATTTACCCCATCTAAAGTTCTAAAGTTAGTGGTTATTTAATATTAAACTCTGCCCTTTATAGCTGCTCCTTTTGTGTCTCTGTACAAAAAGTCTCTTTGAGTATAAGATATGTCATTTTCTCTTCTTTGTAGGTAACAGTGAGCCAGAGCCTAATCATTGGAACTCACGGCTGGCTTCCCTACGATAGGACCATATCCAATTATTTCACATTCACAAAGGATCAAACTGTGAATAATCCAAAGTGAGTGACGCAGTAAAGAAGTCCATAGCACTGTGTGTGCTGTATGGGGAAGGGCAGTGTTTAAAGCAAGAAAGCCCCAATGCATTAACATTATTCCTTTAATAATTTAGCAGTATAGAAATGATTGTGTACATGCTGAGCTGGTTTGCTGTGGACATTGCAGGGGAGAATAAATAGCCTGTGTGTAAAGTGTCTTGTACTTAATGCTTGCACCAATAAAATTGGTAGGTACAGGGTTCCTTTGTGCATCCATAGCCACAGCTAGACTTGGCATACAATAAAAAAACATATGCACAGTAATAGCATGGATGTCATAAAAGATTATACACGCATTTATGTTTAGAGCATTGTGGCTAGATTTTGTAATTAATCTCTACTGATTGAAACAGATCATTTAAATGCTATATATTTGCTATTCCAGTAATACATTACCTATAAATAGCAGAAATAACTGTGGTTTGCTTCATGCCAGTACACTTGTGTATACAAAGATTCAAGGATTTAATAATAATAATATTGTGGATTCTCTTTAGAACCCAGCGTCTGGTGCCTGGCCCCTTTGCACCTGGATTGGAAATAACTTCTAAACTTTTTGTAGTGTCACATGATGGAAAGGTATTGTTTAGTGGTGGCCACTGGGACAACAGTATTGGAGTCACATCACTAACCAAAGGCAAAGTGATTGGCCAGCACATTAGACATATGGGTAAGTTGTTCCATATTATCATTTGTTCATTAATGGCCAGTCTATATTTGTGCTTTTTCCGGTTAATCATGTATTTATTATAGAAAAGTTAAAAACTTGTGTCTCTACATTGTAAGTGGCCCTAGCTGTTGAAGGAAAATGTCCAACTTCTGCCCTTTTAGGCAAAAGACTGCCCAAAAGGGGGTGTAAAGGGTACTGCTGTGGGGGCCTTAGCCAGACGTTCATATGGAGGCTTCAAAGTACTGACCAATGAAACTGGTTGCTTTCTATTTACTGAGCAATAAAACTGGGCATGTGTGTGTGGTGGGCAAGGATTTTACAGGTTGTGCAGGAAATAACTAAATTAGGAGAGCTTGCAGAGTAGTAAGAGTGACAAATTAAGATTAGGGGCGAAATTTATTAAAGGCGAATTTAGAAATTTCAATCGAATTTTGAAAAATTTCGATCGAAAATTTGAAATTTCAATTGAACTTTCGATCAAAATATTTCAAAATTTGTCGAAATTCGATTGAAATTTGTCAAAATTCGGTCGAAATTTGGTCGAAATTCGCCTTTAATAAATTTCGCCGTAGGAGTTCAGATTGATTGCATCGAATAAAAGTTGGAGAAGAGCAGCAGTGGGTGGCTAGAAAAGAAAGTGACACAGGAGAATGGAGCAGAAGGTAAAACAGGACTGAAACAAGGGTAAAGGAAAGTAAGGCATGGTAAGGGGAGAATATAGAAATAAAAAGGGGAATGTGAAAAACCAGGAAAATCAATGGAAGAGGAGAATAAAAACTGAGGTAAGAATGAGAGAGCATATCAGTTATTGTGGTCTTAGCCTGTGCAAGGGTTCTATACAGAAACCTATAAGATGGACAGCAGTGTTGACCCCATTTGGGGTAGAAAATTATAGGTACCAAAAATCAAGCAGAGGAAGCTCCGCTATATTGCCTACCGCTTCTATCCTCTGGACTGTTGATTGAGCTGGGTGCTCAGGAAGAGACGGACAAATCAAGAGTTACATGTGAATAGATACTTCCGGCACTCCAAAGGCAAGTAAAAAAAATTATTTTTTATTTCACCACATGGGTAATTAAAAGCTCTTTAAAAACCACATCCGACAACGAACAGCATATGCCTACGCGTTTCGCGCTGGCTTGCACTTATTCATGGCATAAACCTACATACTTGTGTGCCAGTTTAAATACTACACATTTAATACGTATACTTCCGGGTCCCTTCCGACTGGAGTGATCTTTCTTATATCTTGTACATCCTGTCACAAGCAGTATGTTGGGTGTACCACAAGATCCCTTTGCAAAAGGGTAAGAGAGCACCTTAACAACATCAAAAATAAAAAGGACACTGGTTTCTAGGCATTTTAATGAACATACTGATGTGTTTGATCATATATGCGTGCAGGGAATAGAGAAAGTCAGGTTGGGACATAGAGGTGGCGACTATACAAAATTAATCAATAAAAGGGAAGGGATTGTCAAATTATGCACACGCCATCCTCAAGGATTGAACCTTGCTTGGGATTTGCATCTACTAGTTGATAGATTAAAAAAGACAACTAAATGATGTTAGTCCTTCCCGTGCAAACAAAAATTTATAAATAACTCCAAGAAATCTCGGTATTTATTTTCTCTTTTTAATAATAGATATATATTATAGTGTGATTATAAACAGAAATAAATAGATGACTTTTGATGCTATAGACCAGTGTTTCCCAAAGTTTATCTGTTTGTGGCCCGGTTATTTTTGTGCTTTCTCC
>WMED01010164.1:0-15909 GCA_019650415.1 Pipa parva | reverse complement strand
GAATTGCAGTCATTGTAATTTTCTAGTCATCAACTATTCAAGTATAATTGAAAGGTTTTTCAATAAGCTGCCTATGATAACAGTATATTTAAAAAAAAAAAAAAACACTCAAAATGCATGTTCTAAATTATTATGCACAGCAGAGTTTTCAACAAAAAAATGGTCATTTGTCAAATTATAAGCATTAGCAGGTTATTAAAAACTGAAATCAAACAGTTTTCAAGTCAAAACTTTATTCTAGGTGATGTTACATTTGCACATAGGACCCCTTGTTCAAAAGGAAATTCTGAACTCTCTCATCCCATTGAATTTGTCAGTTTTTGGATGGTTTCTGCTTCAATTGTTTTGCATGAGGACAGAATACCCTCCCAGAGCTGTTGCTTAGATGTGAACTGCCTCCCACCATCATAGACAGTCCTTTTGATGATGCTCCAGAGGTTCTCAATGGGGTTGAGGTCAGGGGAGCATGGTGGCCACACCATAAGTTTGTCCCCTTTTATGTCCATAGCAGCCAGAGATGTAGATGTGTTATTTGCAGCATGAGACGGTGCATTATCATGCATGAAAATGATCTTGCTGCGGAATGCAAGGTTCTTCTTTTTGAACCATGGCAAGAAGTGCTGTTTGAGAAACTCCACATACATTATGGAGTTAATCTTTTGCCCCTTCAGTGATCCTAAAGGGACCAACAATCTCTTTCCCCATGATTCCAGCCCAAAACATTACTCCACCTCCTCCTTGTTGGTGCCGTAGCCGTGTTTTCATGGGGTGTCCATCAACCAGCCATCCTCCACTCCATCCATCTGGACCATCGAGCGTTGCACGGCACTCATCGGTGAACAATACAGTTTTGAAGTCAGTCTTCATGTATTGGTTGTGTGCAGTGAATAGAGGAGGTCGACAGGATGGCTTACACACAGCTGCAAACCTCTGAAGGACCCTGCATCTTGTTGTTTGGGGGACGTTGGAGGCACAAGCAGCTTCAAAAACTTGTCTGCTGCTATGACAAGGCATTTTTGAAGCTGCTCTTTTAACCTGACATACTTGGCTGTTGGAAAGAGTCCTTAATTTTCCCTTATCAGGACGCACACGTGTGTGCTGTGAATCAGCTACATACTTCTTGATTGTGCGATGATCACGATGAAGTGTCTTGGCAATGTTGATTGTAGTCATGCCTTGACCTAAACACTCCACAATTTGTTGTTTCTCAGCAGCCAACACATCCTTTTTCTTTCCCATTTTGGCTGAAAATGTAGGCTGCTTAATAATGTGGGACAGCCTTCTTAAGTAGTCTTGCCTTTAATTGGACACATCTGCCAAACTAATTAGCACAGGCGTCTGCAATTGCTTTCAGTGATATAAAGAGCCCTGACACACATCACCATCAATGAGTTTAACTGACAAACAAAAAAATTCTTATCACTCACTCCTAAACATTTTTTGCATAATAATCTGGAACACCCCTCGCCTAAAAGTATATTTTAATGCATCTTTTAAATATACATAATACTTGCAGTTGAATTTGAGATTCAAAAACGTTGATATTTATTTTATACTGTACAAGTGTGATTAAGTGAATGTTTACTATCACCAGGCAATATGTCAGCAGGAGCCATAGCAACAGAGAGTGATCCTGACTTGGAAGTTGAATACCGCGAGCATTCTGATAATGCAAATTCTCTGTCTGAATCTGAGACTGTGAACCAAGATGAAGACTCTTTTAGTGTGCTGGGAGGAGAATCACTAAATGGACAAGATCTTTCCGAGCTTGAAATGCCTCCTCTTTTTGTGCATCTAATTTGCTCAGTGAATCACAAAAACAAGCATGGTTCCATGCCTGTGCTCACTCTACCCACATGTCTGGGTAAGTTGCTGCTTACAGTAGCATTCCTCAAATTTGAAAACTTTTTTTTTTTTAAACAAACATTCATTACGATAATTGCCTTTAAGAATATCAATTAAAGGGTGAAATTTACTAAAGTCTAAAATGATTTTGGGTGAAAATTTTGAAAAGTACGTTTGTGACCTTTTTGCCCCCGTTTTCGGCCAAAAAAATGGCTGAATAAAAAAATCATTTTCTATTTTAGTAAACTTTGCCCTTAATATTACTACTATTATTACTATTTGTAATAAAATCACCTCTTAAATGAAATTTCTCAGTCTAAACCAGCCATTTGTTACACTACACAACAACTAAAATTAATATATTGTTACTTAGCAGAATTTGAAGTTAAGTTTGTTTGCATATAAAGATACACAAATATCCACTACATGTCTTCTGTTTTTGTAGAAATCGCTATGCATGTTTAAGTGAATTAACCTAACATTGACCCTATGACTTAAGGTTCTCAAAATATGCTCTGAAGATTGACTTGCTTTCTGGTACCTAGGAGTTTCTGTAACTCTGGTTTTTGCTCCTCCATCTCCTGTTTCCTGGACATAAGAAACATATATCTTTTTACAATCTATAAATTCACAGTATTTTGATTATTCATGAAATGTTACAAAAACTGTGCCCAGGTACAGAATTCTGCGCCAGGAGTAATGGCAAGGCAACAAAATTATGTATGTAATAGCAGTCAATTCACACGAACAAATAATAATAGTATAGTAGATCAATAATGGGCATGTTGCAAATTGTCACATGAATGCTTAAGTTTCCATCTATTTACTCCAACTACATATTTACTCAACTATTCATTTCTGTTTGTGACAAAACTAAAAATATTTTACATGTGTCTGTGTGACATCCCCTGGAGGTACTGGCATAAATATGCAGATCTAAATTTGAGGAATAAACATTCAGAATTATGCACTCTACTCAATTACTCAAATAGTTCTCAGAGCCAAGTAGTGTATCATTTATGTTACATATTATTCAAAGGCACAGTTATGTCTTTCTGCCCACACATGTGTTACATTGGCCATTGTTGTCATTGGGCAGTAGCCACATGACATTGACATTGCACATTACTATACCAATACCAGTTGTATTGCCCAACCTAGGGATTATCAGATCTTTCCTAGCTAAATAAATATATTGATAAATACAGTATGGTTATCCTCACCCACCATGCTTACATTTATATTTGTAGTAGCTTGTAAGGTCTTAGAGGGGAATTCAGGATAGTCCGAAGTGAGGCGCAGAGTGTTCGCCTCACTTCGGACTGACTGATCTGCGCTCGCTGATGTCCTGCACGCGGGCATCAGCGAGCGCATTAAAGGGATTTCCTCGCCGAGACTGGAATCCCTTTAATGCACTCGCTGATGTCCGCGTGCAGGACATCAGCGAGCGCAGATCAGTCAGTTCGAAGTGAGGTGAACACTCCGAACCTCATTTCGGTCTATCCTGAATTCCCCCCTTAGTTCCTAAGTTCCTTAGGAAAAAATCAGTGACTGGCAGGGGGCAGAAGTTTTAGGTAGGAGCTTACACAGCTTCCAGTAAATTAAGTGGTCATAAATAATTGCTAAAATAAAAAGCAAAAATGATCATTGATGTATGCCTTCTATCCTGCTTGCCTGCCACCTCTCTTTATTTTTTTTTTTAATGTGCATGCATGCAACCCTGATGATGGATATTTTTTGTAATTTGTATTTAATGAGTTTGCATTAATGATATTTAGGTGAAGTCATCGACTGTCTTGAGGACAGAGAATTACTTAAGACTATTTCTCTAAAAGATCTGAGCATAATGCTGGATATATTTGTACTCACCTTACCACTTGAGTTTGATGGAGTTAATGGAGAATCACAACACACTCGGTAAGAATTAATTTTTTATATGTATTTTTATTGATATAACACGCCTAGATTATGCTAAGATGGTCTTTATAACAATACATTAATAATGAACAATCATCTGAAGAAGTTCTCACCACAGTTAAAAAAAAAAATACATCATTGTTTTATTTGTGGGCATTGAATGAGACAAGAGGTTTGGAGTCCCCTTCCCATAGTGCTTACAATCCAAACAAAAGGGAGTCTTACATGCAGTAGAGTGTAATTTGCAAAAGTGCAGCCAATTAGCACCTATCCAAAGTAGAAATAGCTATATTTAATCAAATTTAAGGTAGGTACTTATAGCTACAAATGTGGAGAGTTGTAGGTAGTGACAGCAGAGCAAAAAGCTTTGAATAATTAAAGGTAAACACGAAATAATTATTTTCTTATTAGGGAGCCATGAAGGGGACAGATGTGAGGAAACCCGTGTCTTCCATGAAAAGTGTGAGAAAATTTTGGCAGCAGAATTTTAAATTTGAATGGAGTGTGGCAAGGTAGTAGGTTGGAAGGTCAGTCAGTAAGATTTTAACAGTAGTAAAGGTAGAATAAGATGAGAGTGCATTTAGTTGCTATTTGAGAAAGAAAGGGTAGAACCTAAGTAATATTACAGAGGAAATGCATAGTTTAATTGTAGGAGTTAAGAAGAACAGTGAAGAGACACCTTAAGACAATGTGTAGCAGTGACCAGATTAATAAGTACAACATTATTTGCAATAGAAAATGTGTCAGTAGGGCCAGATATATGTAGAATGACGAATAGTTCTGTTTATTCAAGATTTAATTAGAGATGGCTGTGAGCCATCAAAGAGAAGGTTGCCAGGACAGAGTATTGAGCCGGGATTTCAAGGGCTAATGGGGGGGGGGGAGGATTTAATAAATAAATGTAGGTATCCTCTGCATACAGCTGACACTAAAGGCCAAAATGAGCAGTGACCCAAAAGAGTATGCAGGGACAACAGGAGAGATCAAAGAACAAATCCTTGAGGCACCCCACACTAAGCAGAACAGGAGAAGTGGTATAATTAGCATGAGAGAGAAAAGGACTGATTTAGAATTTTTATTTTTTTTTTGCCTTAGTAGTATTTGCAGATTCTGTTCAGCAAGGTGTAATAAATAAATCAACTTAAAGCTTGCAAAATCCTTTTGTATTGGTTTAGAGAAATGCAATCAAAACCTGACTCTGCACTGCTATTAGCTCTAGTAGTACTATGCTTTCATATTTAATAGTCCCAAATATAAAACTTAATACATTTTCTAACTCTTTATTGCACTTTTATTTCACTCACCGCAGAAAGTAATTACTCCTCTTGTTAGAGCTAAGTATTGTTCATTGCAGAATCAGGAAATATGTACTGTATGTGTCCTCTCTTATGGTGCCCCAGATAAGAACTTAGG
The DNA here is from genome assembly GCA_019650415.1 of Pipa parva. Classification (NCBI taxonomy): domain Eukaryota; kingdom Metazoa; phylum Chordata; class Amphibia; order Anura; family Pipidae; genus Pipa; species Pipa parva. The sequence goes on along the minus strand of WMED01010164.1, from coordinate 10,734 downwards.
TGTGATCCTACAGTTGAAGTAGTACGATTTAATAATTAAAACTGGAAAATCATTAGATCAAGTTGAGGTTCATGCTCTTCTTCCTTACTTATTTTTATAGTTTAGGGAAGATTTCTAATGTCAGCTTTGGCAATTCTACATTTTCTGTTTCAGGAGAATATTCAGGGGGACTGCTCCAAAAACAGATGGGGCTTCCATGGGCATTATTTATTAGGCTGTTCTCTAATTAAAGGATGTATTGTCTTTATTTGTTTACCTTAATTTCCCTTTTAGAATGCTTTTTATTTTAAATTTAACAAGGGCCAAAGCACCTTCTTCATGGTTCATCATATGCATAGTATATTCTCTTAGACATTATAGCTCACTTCTCACTTAAGACAAGTTCATCAAATCTGTGCTTTTAAATGGACATTTGTATCTTCCTTTTATACTTGTTTTGTTTACATTTCAAATGCAAGAGCCTCTCCTTCCTGCAGAATTCCTCATTCATTTTGATGAGAATGTATGCAGCTTAGGATCTCTCTGTACTTTGACTTACTAATTCTCTACAGGTATACTTCAGAGTGCAGTGTGTCCTTCCCCCGCTCTCCTGGACATCCATCTTCATATCGTTCTGACGAGGAGATACCTCCTGCACTTGAGCGTTTCCCTTCCAATGTGGATCAAAGGTAACCTTTTATTGTCACTAATATTCATTGCATCATGTAGCAAAAAATTCTGCACCAATATAATCAAACTATATAAACATATATAACTAAAAGAATATATATATATATATATAATGTATTTTAATACTTGGTGATACATTTTTTATTGGACTAACAGTTAGTTTAGATAGACAAGATATCGAGAGTTTTGTCCTCCCTTTATCAAGTCTCAAGCAACACTAAGTTAAGGAGGGCTTACAAAGCAACAAAGACAGGCAAAAATATATTATACTAAAATAAACAGACTATTGGAGCAGTCGTAAATATTGCTAGGAGTCGGCTAGAGTTTAACAAGTGGTGGATGCAGATAGTCAGAAAGTAGATGTCACTGTTTAGCTGTGCTTCCTTTTTAGCTAGTTTGATCAATTGTTGCATGATGCAACCACTTGTCAACTCTAACAGGTTCCTAGCAATATTTATAACTGCTTCAATAGTCTATTTTAGTATAATATCTTTTTGCCTGTCTTTATGGCTTTGTAACCCCTTCCTTAATTTAGTATTGCTTGAGACTTGATAAAGGGAGGACAAAACTCTTTAAAGCTCGTCTATCTAAACTGACTGTTAGTCCAATTAAAAAGGTATCATCAAGTATTGCAATAATGATTTGTTTGCATCTGTGGACTAACATGACCACTCTATCCTACCTTATATATACTCTCTCTTTTAAAAATGGTTTGAGTTGGAAGAATGGATGAAAGGAGGCTGTTTTTTCCCAAAGCATTGTTTTTCACTGTCAGCAAATATGCAATAAAAGGGTAAATCACCCGTTTAGTTTTTTTGGTGCATGCAGCCTTATTTTTTCTTTTTCTATAGCTTATGGTTGATAGTGCCAAACATCCAGAAGCGAGTACCACTATTGAATACAGAGTGTGTTCCTGCTCTTTAATTTTGGAATTGAGTTGGAAGAATGTCATATTAAAAATTTACTTGATGAATACAACCCTAACCTTGCCAAACATGCTTCAAATGTATATAAAATAATGTTTTTCTTGATTAATAAGACTTTTATTTGCCTTATCCTTCTCATTTCTTACCAGATACTCTGCCTTAAACAGGCTTCCTGCAGAGCACCGACAGGCAATAGAGGTTACAATGAATGAGGTTAGTTCCCTTTACATAAAGGACCTGTAACACCAGTTTAAGCAAGTCCCATTTTTTTTTTTTAGCATGGCAGGTATTTCAATATAGTATTTGTAAAAATGTTATCTTTGAAACTGAATTCCTAATTTATATTACTTTTAGTTTGTGGTTTTAGCCATCCTTTATCTGTTGGGTAAATAAACCTCAGTCTAGTCCTATTGTTTTCTATCAAATTTAACATTTTAGATTATATTTTTTCTTTTTTTATTATTTGCTCCAAAAAGCCCAATTATGCTGTAACCAGTTGAGAGCGAGAGATGTGACATATATTAAAATTCTGCATATGTATAACTTCCATGATGATGAAAATAGCAATTTTTGTTTTATGGTGTAATTAGTCCTTTACATTATACTGTATATTGATACTTTTGTTCTGCCACCAGAAGTAGCCTGTTTCACTTTAGGTGTTGCAGAATTTTACCCCAGAACCAGCTTGTGTAGCTGTGACTTTACATCAGTGGGTACAACATTATTAATTGTAGTGTGGGGACCACATTGTATTTCTGAATGACTGAATGACCCAATACCTTTTTTAAATAGAAAACAAAAATTCAAAGAACCGGTGTGAGCACAGCCAAAAGGAGAGTATAATGCATAAGCTACTGTACTGTACTGTACTATTTGCAATAGGTTGATACTACAAGATGAGCAATGTACTCCTTATTTTTGTATTTATTTATAGAAAATAATATTTAAAAGTCTGCAAGTTTATAATTTTAAACACTAATGGTCAGATTCTGCCACATCAAGTTTTCCAACATTTTATGTATTATTTAAATAAAATTAGTTGTCTTGGGCAAAATGTACTTGACAGTTTTTATTAATAGCAATTTAACCTTATCTGAGACATGGTCAATGAATACTATTTCTTAAACTACTTATCTGGGGAGTGTAACACTAAATTGTGAATGCGGTGCTAGGGGCATCATGTCTTTTACTGGCTTATAGAATAAAGTGCTATGGGCATCATATCTTTTACTGGTTTACAGAATGAAGTGCTAAGGGCATCATGTCTTTTACTGGTTTACAGAATGAAGTGCTAAGGGCATCATGTCTTTTACTGGTTTATAGAATGAAGTGCTAAGGGCATCTTGTCTTTTACTGGTTATAGAATAAAGTGCTATGGGCATCATGCTTTTTTCTGGTTTAAAGAATGATGTGCTAAGGGCATCATGTCTTTTACTAGTTTAAACAATGAAGTGCTTAGGGCATTATGTCTTTTAATAGTTGAAAGAATAAAGAAGAATTCATTATTGACCTTTATCCGGGATGGGCAGAGAGTTGAACTCTTAAAAACTCATACCAAAAATAAACAAACTATTTACATTCCCAATGGGACCAATTTCAGAGTGATGCATTTATGGAGAATGAAAACACTGTGTAAGAAGGAGAATTAAACAAAGGCTGGCTGAACAAAAGATAAATGTCATATTTTGGGGCCTCCCTACGTAAGGCATCATTATGATTTGACAGAGTATAACTTATTTGAAAAGAGAAAAGCTCTGTTGGGACCTTTTAAAGTTGGCTACTTTAGATGATTGCCTAATGGACAGGCTAGCATTCTTATTTTCACATGCTATACCTTCTTCACTGAATCTGTGTATTGATGTTTTGCTTGTGCTAGAGCTGTATTCAACAGACACTTTATTACTTCCTCTGAATGTCTACATTAGTTTGATTACTTGAAGAATAACATTTTCAAATTATCTTCACCAAACAAGATTAAAAGAAATGATTCATTATTCAGAGTTCCCAAAGGGAAAGTTAAAAAAAAAACTGCTAGCAAGGCAAAAGTAGTGGCTGTTTTAATTAGTGTAAACTTTTTTTATAACATATGGTATGTACATTGTCTTCACTACATAGATAGCATTTACACATAAAATTTAAAAAGCAAAGGTATAACCATCGTTCATGAACCATTGGTCTTCTAGTGCTGATAGAGCCTGAAATTCAGAGCCATGTGTCCAGGCTCATATGTGAAACAAGCTGAAAGCTCAGAATTAATTTGCTGGAACAGTAGCACACAGTTTCTGTCACATACATTCCAATATGTCTTTCCCCTATCCTTTTTATTTCTCTTGATAAATCAACTGTCATTCTAAGAGATGCCTCCTCCCTTGTCGCATACACCCATACTAGATGGGAGCTGTTTGAATTGCTCCTTTAATATAAGGTTCAATCATATAAACACCAATCATATGATGTACATGATGGAGAACATCTGCAGTGTGCCTGAGTGTCTTTTTTTTGTCTCTGTTTTTCTCACAGTGTACTCGTATCTGACATCAGTGGCACTGTTGTATGCATATAAATTGATGGTGCAAAAGAAGATGTTTGAAAATTTAGATTGGCAACCATCATAGTATATCATAGTGTATTCCATAGGTTATTTCTAACATCAGGCATCTGATGATCAATTTTTAGCAACATTTGAAAGCCTTGTCTGCCATTGCTCTTAGTAATGCTTCTGAGCTTTTTAGCAAAAGTCTTGGGTGGCAGTGTCTACCATAAACAATAGCCCAATTTTCTGTATACAAATTACTTAACTCTGTTTATAACTACCAACCGCTATATCTAACTGATGTTGTTCTTCTGCCTTAGATTAGATGGCTGCTTGAGGATGAGTTGGTATCTGCACTTCGTCATTCTTGTGTCATCAGTAAATCTATATTGGAGAAAGTTGTTTCACATGTCTGCGAATCAGAAGGAAGGCCACATTGCCACAGAGAACTTGTACAGCTTCAGTTTGTCTTTGGGCCAGAACATTCTTTACAGAGGTTTAAAGAGGTACAGTACTTTAAACTAATATCTTGGCATATCTTTTCATTTTTTTTGAGCAATTATTTGTCAGTAAATTCACGTCCATATTTGACATTGTTTTGACTACATTTATAAATGATGTTTCAGTCTTTTATGTACTTAAAAAGGGGAGCTAAAGCCTCAGTATGTCTAAATAACTATGATGTGACAGCCAGGACTAGCTTCTGTAAATTAAATGTTTCTAAAAGAGATTAGAATGGTAAGATATAACTTTATTATCTATAGAATTATTTTTTCATTGTAACTAAGAGTCTGCAGCTATCAAGGTTATATTCAAAAAGGGAACCTAACCTAGCTGTAATTTGGTTTTGGTTTTGGTTTTGATTAGTGACTGCCAAATAGCATTTATATCTTTGATGTAAGTGGTTTTATTCATTATATCCTTTTCCGTAATAGTCTGTTAACCTATACATTGCAGAGGCCTTTTATGAATAAAACTCCACTGTTTTTTCACTTTTGCAAAGTACTTCTTCTTTGCCCCAGATAATTTGGAGATTATTGATTGTTAAAAAAGATTGTAATCATTCACTGCTTTTATGAGGATCAGTATGTTAATAATCCTCTTTTAGGATTATACCTGCATCAACTCGGGCTGGTCAGAGGTTAATATATCTATTTATACCCATTACAGAACTGTAATGGTTTCTAAATCTGCACAAATCTGGCTTCATCCCAGTGTCTAATGTTCCTGAAAACTGAAAAAGTGAAATGATTAAACCCCTGAACCTTATATTAATACCCTGGAAAATATTCCATCATTTTATTGTACTCCTGGTGCTGAAGTCATCGCCTGGCTGTCTTCTCTTTGTTCAATTTCTTATGTCTGAAACTTAAGAGACATAAGTCATGGAACCATGTAATTTAGTTACTCTCTTATACTAAGTACTTCAAATAAGTTCACAGATTGGTTATATCTTTAAACATGTGGATCAGTAACTGTTTCACAGTGTATCTTTGCTTACTCACCCTATAAAATCAAAGTTCTCTTTGTGTCCTAATCTAACACTGAAAATTTTTATATCATGTTATTTAAAACCTACAGACCAAAGCAAAAGAATAACCCATTTTTCTTCTAAATTAGGGAGAGTATCTTTCTTTCTGTCTGTGCAAGGCCAACCACTAGTATATCAGAGCATACAAAATGTAGAAGTATTCCATATAATCTGTAGACTAGTTTAAAGGGGAACTAAAGCTTAAAACATATTTCGGCTAGAAGCCTTATGGACGTTAGAACCTTATGCAAGAAAACTGCAGAACATACCCAAATGTACAGTAACCCTATGAGACAAAGGATAAATGCCTGTGAAGTTGTCAGCTGGGTGGCTCCATGTTTGCCTGTACTGTAGACACTGCGCATGCTCAGTGTGCTTTGTCTCCTGTAGATGTGCCTTAATTAGGGACTAATGCAAAATAACCTGACTATAAACTCATGATAAAGCTATCAATGAAATGTGACATTGAAGTCAAATTAATCAAGAAGAAATACAGAATTTTCTTTGAATCAAATAGAAGAAACCATTCCTGCATTTAAAGGTTGCCTCCCATTTATTTCAAAGCAAACACTTTTTGTATGCTGAGTACAACAGGGACTGATTATTATAACTGATTGATACATATGCACTATATTCTCTGCAGCCCTGCAGTGCACATCTGAACTAATTTATTATCAGCTAGGTTTGCAATGTGGATATTTTAGTAATATTGGCATTAAAGGGATAGAATTACCTAACCATACCTTTTAGTTGCATGGTATTCAGTTTAGTTGCATACCACATGCATAACATCATTACCTTTAAAAGGGGGAGAATTATGAAATACACCTTATCCCAGACTGCACAGCTTCCAGTATAATCTTGCACTCTTTTTTTAAACTGGAATACTAGCTTTACACATATTAAATGAGATAAGAGGGAATCCTAAACTGCAGATCAAGTTCACCTAATAGATCTAAGTAACTGTTTAATTTCACCGCTTTGAAAGAAAATTCCTAAAAAATAAGCTAACCATATCATCCCTTTAACCAGGTACAGCTCAGTATTAAATTAGGGCTATGTAGTTGTATTTTCATTGCCCTGCAGGATTCATTTGTAAATGATATCTTGTTAAAGTAATGATCTGATCTGCACATTAAACAGGCTTATTCATGAAAGTGTGAATTCCCAGGTGTAGCAAATTCATATGTTACTATGCTTGTTGAATTTACTACTTAGACACAACCCAACATTTTGTAAATAGTCAAGTCACATGTATACGCATACGCAAAATAACGCAAAAAGGTGAGCAAGTTTGTAATCGTCATAAAATGTCAAATTGGATGCGAATTCTCCACATCGTTGTTTGCTGAATACGCAAATTTGTGGAATTGGTGAATAAACACAAATTTGTGCATTTACATGATTGTTTGCACTTTAATAACTAACTACCTAAGTGTGGAGGTGGAGCTGCAGATAACCATTTACAAATTATCCATACAGACTGTATGTTTTATAGATTTTTCACTGATAAAAAGACAATCTGGTAAAACCATGCCTTTAAAACGAATATGTATAAAATACACATAATGCAGAGCTGATAGGACATTAGACTGCAATGGTTTTCAGTCCAGCTACACAATGAGCTATAGTGCAGTCTCAGAACACATTAGTAACAAGCTCTGCGGTGTGGGGGAGGAGTATGGTTAATTTCTGATAAATACATCATATGAAATTGCAGCTGTCTTACACACAATCCACATTCCACAATCCAATGATCTGGGCTATAAGTTAGACTTACCAGTTGTAACAATATTTTTAAGTCAAACTGTTTCCCCCCAGTCTCTTAGAAGTACAGACTGAGCATGTGCAGGGTCACTGACCAAGGAAAGAGGCTTATAAAAAGAGTAAAGATGTCTGCCAACAGTGGCAACTTTACAGGCATCAGTAGTCACTTGCTGTTGGGCTGTAGCACTTATGAGCTGTTGTAATAAGCCCTATACATAAGGCACAACAATTTTAGCCTAAGCTTTTCTGAGGCTTTAGTTGCCCTTTACTGCTTTCCCAGGTTATGATGCCTACTTCAGGTTATGATGCCTACTTCTGTGTGTTCTTGGGATAAATTCCTTAGTACTCATCAGAAGTCTTCTCACTGAAAGTGCTCTTTCATTTCTGGTTAAATCTAAAACACAACCATACTTTCTTGGGCTTAGCTGGGGCTGTGAACACAAGGCCACAACATGTTACAGATTACAGTACTGCTAACAAAAACAAACAAAAAAAAAAACTGATATCAACATTGTCTGGCATATAGACTGTTGATTCCATACTATTCCAATAACAAATGTAATATGTTTATTTCCAATATCAAATAGATTGGAATCCCTTTTGTGCCATTTTAAATTTTGAAAAATGCTGCCTTGAATAAAATCTGGGCTTGCAGTCTTTCTTGATGGTGTTGCCAAAATATCTGTTGGAAAGTATTTATGTTGCCTTATTGAGTAGGCCTTCCTCACATTCCAAATGCCACTGTACTTCTAGATAGGAGAATGTCATGCTTTGGTTACATTTTATTATTAATGATTTTGTATTATACCTTCAGCAAATGCCTTGATGTAAGGAATATTCTGCTGTAGGTGGTCTTCTGGCATACATGTCTCCTTTTTTAGGAAAAACTGAAGGTCCTTTTAACTGCTTCAGTTTTTGAGAGCTACAGACCTTCCCTTTCTTACAGGAGATGCAACAATATGCCTGGGCTTTCTAAAGTGTAGTTTATATCTTGCCCTAATTGAAGGCTTACTGCAAACACAAGAAGCAGGGAAATTTGTTAATATTATTTCAGTCCTTTTTTGTATGACTTTACTTTTTTATAGGAATTTCGACGTCTCTCTATTTCTGGGTATCAGCTCACTGAGGAAGAGGATGACTATTATTATGTGTCATTAAGCCGGCTTCATGCTCATTTGGTTAAGAATATTAATGCTGGAAGTGCTAATGTTCATAATGAAGCAGCCTCCGGCAGGAAACAATGGCAGGATCAAGAAGTCAATACATCCACTGAAAGAATGGAGGAAGATATAGAACCAAAAATACAGTTAGGAAATTGTCAAACAGAGGAAAAGGTAATCATTAGGAATGGGTTAAAGGGTAGTTCTTCATTACAAGGACAGCAGTGATGAACTGGATGCAAATGTGATTGCCATCCCTCCTACATTTATTGTTATAGATCAGCGTTTCTCAAATGGTGGGTCATGACCCGGTACCGGGCCACAAAAGCAAAATGCTGGGTCACGAGAGCGTGTATGGGTTTTCATGACTGAAAACTAGTCATGGACTTCGCGCATGGCACTGCTCATGAATATTCATGAGGCGGCTACTTCATGACGCAACACGCATTGTACGCCTTAAAACTAGTAAGCCTTTATCTCTTTTAAGTGTCCGCATGCAGGACATCAGCGAGCACGTAACAGTCTCTGCGAGCTGATGCTAAGGATTGGAGAGTAAGTTCGCTCTTTGCTGAATTACCCCCTAAACCTTTTTTTTTCCTTCCAGCCTCTCTGAGAGTGTGTACATTTTTTTTTTTTTAAATGAATAGCTTATTGCAATATTTCATTAAGGGATAATTATATATTTGTGTAAGGTAATTATCACTACTTTTTTTTTCTTAAGTATGATTTTGCTTATGTTTTATGTCACTCCTTGTACCTGAGGTCTGCCGTTCCTGGTAGTAATTTTTTTAACTCTTTTTTTTTTGAGTAAAATCTCATTTGCCATATAATTTTTATAATCTCTTAATTAACAAGGTCAGCTTTTAAATTGGCAACTTTCTCCATGTACTTTATTTCAGTGCATAGCTTTATATCTTCTGAAAACTGTAGGTTACATCCTAATTTTTATATCCTTTATGAGCTAAAATATAATATTCCTAAAATAGAACACCTGGATACACCACTTATTACATCGGACCATTCAGAGTCACAATTATTTACTTTAACTCTACCTTCAGCCAGTTTTCAATCTATTTGTAAATTGCGCTTTCCAAACCAATGACGTTTAGTTTACGGATTTGTGTGAAACAGTGTCAAAAGCAAAGTTGAAATTTATTATAAATTATATTTTGTCGAACATTTTATTGATCATATCCACATTGGCCCATTTATAGCTCTATTAATGCAATTTTGACTTTCTGCATAATTAAAAAAAAAACTTTACACAGTACTGAAAAGACATTCAGTAAGTTTGCCTTTTCCAACTCCCCACTTACCAACAAAAATCCATCCATTTTTGGGGGAAGCTACATGCTCAGATTCTTGTCTTTTTGCCATTTATGTATTTTGTCTCATTTTCTTTAACAATCTCCCTTTCAGTATACATTTTTGTCTGCCTGATTTGTTTATTTTGGAAATTTAAATATATATATATATATTTTAATTTCCACATGATGAAAGTCTCCATTGATTTATATGTTATGTATATATTATCTTATTATTAATTGTTTGTTTTTTTTATACTGAAAGAAAGCTTTTAGGTTTTTATTTTATAAAAGTTTGTAAATTGTGCAATGTATTTATCCAAAATTGATTTGAACCTCTGCCATTTAGTTTCCTTGTCTTTTATAAAGACATTTGTTCCACTCCGTCTGTATATAGAAAAGCTAGTAGTCTCAGCATAGGGAAATTATCCAGTGTAAAATTTAATCTAGCACTTTGTATTCTCTTTTTGTAGCTTAAATAAAAAGACAATTATCTTATGATCACAGTTGCCAAGGTTTTAACTTATAGAGATTCTTGTAATAAGCTCTTTATTGTTAGAAATTAAGAGGTCCAACAGTGTTTCTTTTCTAGTGGGGTCTTCAATAAACTGTCCAATAAAAATTTTCTGCAGTAGTGGCAAACTGGCCATTTATCCAGTCTATTTCAGGCTAATTAAAACTCTCATTACTACCACTGTACCAGCCTGTGCAACTCTTTATCTCTTTCAGTTTGCACAAAGAACTAACTGGCTATCTTCTTTGTCATATTACGGGTCCTATAACCCAGAGGTCTCCAACCGCCGGTCCGTGGACCAGGACCGGGCCGTTGGGGTTTTTCAGCCGG
>WMED01010163.1:0-15909 GCA_019650415.1 Pipa parva | reverse complement strand
TGACTCATGTATAAGTCGACTGTACTATTTTAAATGACTTTTTTAACTAAAATTTCTTGAGTTATACACGAGTATATACAGTAGGTGGAGGACTTTAAAATAATACCACCACCTGACTCCTTAGTAATTAAGGATTGAAATAAGAATTGTCTATTTGTTTACTTGTTTAAATTGTATTGTTGTTTGTTAATTTGCATTGAAGTTTATAAAAAAATGAAAAAGTCATTACTAAGGTTAAACATGAAAAAAGGCTTTACACGTAAAAACAATACTGGAGTACAACACACACAATATTGGAGAAATAAGACCATAAATAAAAGGGACATAACAAAAATAGATAGATCAGGAGGAAAAACATGGAATAGTAAGAAACAGAAAAGAGCACAACATAAAAACCAAAAACGATTAACATCATATCCATGAATGTAAAGGGTCTAAACAGCATCCACAAATGTATGCAGATGTGGAATGAAATAAAAAACCAAAGAGTAGATATTGCCTTCTTACAAGAAACACACCAAAAGAAACAAAAACCATTCAAACTAGAAACAAGAGAATATCCATCTATTCTAGCCTCAAGCGTTAGTGGCAAAGGAGGAACAGCAATATTAATTCATAAAGATGTTCCATTACAAATTCAAACAACACAAATTGATCCAAAAGGTCACTACATAATAATAGAAAGGGATATGCTTGGAAACCAAATACTATTAGTTAACATATACCCACCTAATCAAGGGCAAATAAAATTCCTAAAAAAGGTAATAACAAAGCTTCCAACAAACCTTCCACCAATAGTGATAATGGGTGGAGACGTTAATTAATATGCTATGCTCACATATCAAAGACAGACTAGGAGACGAACCACAGACCAACAGAGAACAACAAAGCAGGCTTTTCAGACAAAATATCAGGAAGCTAGCTCTCTTGGATGTATGGAGAATACAAAATCTGAAAGCAAAAGAATACACCTTCTACTCCTCAGTCCATAAAACACATTCTAGATTGGATTATTTCTTTGTGTCCAAACATAACGAAACCTTGGCAAACAAAGATATTACCAATGACATGGTCAGACCATGCACCAATTAGCATACGAATACAACTTGAGCCAGAAATAAAAGCATTCAAATCATAGAGATTCAATGAGAGCCTTGCTCAAGAACAAGAAATAAAAAGCATGATAACAGAACATATCAAGCAGTATTTCAAAGCAAACATAAATTCAACATCCAATCCAAATAATGTCTGGGAAGCTCATAACGCTTATATCAGAGGTCAATATATAGCAATAGGCGCTAAGGAAAAGAAACTAAAACAGAATCTTAACCTTAAATAATTCACTGAAATTATGGGAGAGACGATATTATAACCATCCACACCCAAATAAATTAGCAAAGATACTACAAATAAGAAAAGAACTTAAACATATAGCACAAAAAAAAATCAGAAAGAGCATTACTCTGGCTAAAACACCTCTTTTATACCCAAGGAGACAAACCTTCAAAATTATGAGCTGAAAAACTAAGAGATGGAAAAAAATCAGAGAGCAATTCTTACCATAAAAAATGAAAGAGGACAAAGAACACATAACCCAAGAGAAATAGTGGAACCATTTACAAAGTATTATAATAAACTATATAATCTGATACCACCATTAGACCCAGCAACAGAAACATACAAAAACAAACTAAAAGAATTTATGTAGATAAACACCTTACCAAAACTCTCGGAAGAAGAAACACATTATCTAAATGAAGACATTATGCAAGAAGAAATACAAGCAACAATCAAAGCACTTCCCCTTAAAAAAGCACCGGGACCGGATGGCTTACCATACTAATATTATAAAAACCACCTAGAAATACTAACACCATTCCTACAAGGGTTTTATAATAATATTTTATTAGGACAGCAAATACCCCAAGAGACCTTAAGTTCATACATTACTATTATACACAAGGAAGGAAAGGACCCCCAATTATGTGAAAATTACAGGCCAATCTCCCTACTCAACTCTGATCTAAAAATATTCTCAAAAATTCTGGCAAACAGACTTTCCCCAATGTTAACAAAAATAATACATCAGGATCAAGTAGGATTAATACCAAGTCGCCAAGCAGGAGATAACATAAGAAAACTCATAAACATCATAGACCACACTAATAAAACAAAAACCCCAACACTAATTCTAAGCCTAGATGCAGAAAAAGCCTTTGATAGACTTAACTGGCAATTTATGCAAGAAACTCAAAAAAGTATAGGCATTTCAGGAAACTTTTTAACAGTAATAGATGCGTTATACTCTAAAACAGAAGCACATTTAAAAATGCCATACGCAAATAATAGATCAATCTGGATAAGTAATGGGATGCGCCAAGGATGTCCTCTCTCCCCATTGCTCTATGCACTCTGTATAGAGCCAGTAGCCGTAGCAATTCGTCAACACCCGGATATCGCAGGTATCAAAATAAAAGATGAAAACTATAAAATATGCCTATTTGCAAATGATGTGATGCTAACCCTCTCTAATATACATATCTCCATACCAAACCTACATAAGCTACGTGAAGAATACGGACAACTATCAAATCATAAAATCAATAAAACAAAGTAGGAAGCCATGAAACTTAATTCACAATAGTGTGAAGTGAGGTGCGGAGTCTTCGCCTCACTTTGCACTGACTGATATGCGCTTGCTGATGTCCTTCACGCAGACATCAGCGAGCGCTTTAAAGGGATTCTAGTCTCGGCGAGACCAAAAGAGACTGGATTCCCTTTAAAGCGCTCGCTGATATCCGCGTGCAGGACATCAGCGAGCGCATATCAGTCAGTGTGAAGTGAGGCGAAGACTCCTCACCTCACTTCACACTATCGTGAATGCCCTTCTTAATGTAGATTCCCAAACGGTAATCCATTTAAAGGAAACCTTCAAATACAAATGACAAGACAAAGCGGTCAAGTATTTGGGTGTAAAAATAGCCACAAGCTACTCCACATTATATGAAGCTAATTATCCCACACTATTCACAAAACTGAAATCAGACCTACATAAATGGACAGCGTACCCAATCTCATGGAAAGGACATATACATACAACTCAAATGAATATACTACCAAGATTATTATATAATTTTATGACATAACCAGTAGTAATACCGCAACCAAAACTTAATAACATGCAACAGGCAATTCTAGATTTCGTATGGAAAGGGAGAAGACACAGAGTTTTCAAAGAAGTATTAATGTCAAGTAAAGCTCAAGGATGACTGGGAATGCCCAATATAACAAAATATTATATAGCAGCACAACTAAGGGCATTAACATCCTGGTCGCAAAAAACACACTCAAATTTATGATCAAAAATTGAATCTGATGTACTGCATCCTGAAGAATTAACTACACAAATATGGTCAAACCCACTATATCCAGAAATTCATACACAAATACTTCCCACAACAAAATTTACAATCAAAGTATGGAAAAGATGGGTGAAAAAATATAAGCTAATAAAAGAAAACTCAGCTCTTACTACACTCATAAATTATAAAAAATACGAAAAAGCCCTAGGAAAAGGAACAACCAAAAAAGGGCAGCAAATAGGACTTATAAATTATGATCACTTTAGAGACCCTTTGACACAGGAAATAATAAGATACGAATGAATCATAGAGAAATGTGGAACAAATTTGCCTTCAGTTTTTGACTATATACAAGCCAGACAAATTATATACACTGAAAGTGGGGGAACAAAAATACCTAAATTAACAGATTTCGAAAAACTAATAAAAAAAGGTCCTGCACAGAAAGGAATAGTATATATATAACATACCAAATTCTCAACTAGAAAACAACCCCATATAAAGAGTGGCACAAATATATGACCTACTGGTCAAATAAACTAGGAAAAGACTTACCTTGGAGGAATGGGAGGAGATATGGAAAAATGCCTCTAAGACAGCTAGCAATATACAGAACCAAGAAAACATATACGAAGTATTATATAATTGGTATCACACAACAAACCTGCTTCACAAACTAAATCCCAACTTCCCTCCTCAATGCTGGAGAAACTGTGACCAAGAGGGTGATACATACCATATATTCTGGACATACCCTTCCTTTGTTCCCTATTGGGATATGATAACAAATCTAACAGAAACATTGCTAACCAACATACAAAGAGAACCACTAACAATACTATTGGCAAAACCATTAATAGGACTGGGAAACAAACAACAAAAACTCTTAAAGCCAAATGCTTAATATCAGCCCACTGGAGAATAACACAGGTACAAACAAAACAAGAATTAATTGAAAATATACATAAAATAAAAACCATTGAAGAACTAACAGCAATACCCCAGAACAAGCAATGCAGACTTTAGAGAAACCTGGCAAAACTGGATGCTAATATTTGGATGGTCTAAAACAGAAGAAGATAAACTCCACCGGCAGATATAGATAACATAAACAAGAGAGAAGTAGGAAAGTTCACACATATAGTCCCTTACTCCAGTCAAGTAGATACTCTCAAACAACCCTTTTAAACAAAATAAAAACTAAATACTAATGAGTAACAAACCAAGTATTCATCAGAAGTAAAGCCAATAAATAATTACATTACTGAATATGCTTAGAAAATCTGTATTGCTTATAGTTTAACCTTTCTTTATAGGTATTATTCTGTATTATATAACACAGGTATGAACATAACAGGTATGAACATAACAGGTATGAACATAACAGGTATGAACATTGAATGGAAAAAACATTTGATTACAAGAATGTTATGCCTGTACAACCTTCGCTTTTTACCTTGAAAATTTAATACAAATTATAAATACGAAAAAAAAAAAAACCTTCTGTAAACTCAGTGAAGTAGAAATGGGGTAAATGTATCACAAGGTCTCCTTTTCTTCTTTTCTTCTTTTTTTGGTGAAATCACAAATAGCTTAAGAAAATGCAGGACCTAAGACATATGTTCCATTTTGAACCTCTTGAATTAACACCACTTTTAAAGGATTCTGAAGGTACCACTTTTACAAATACTCACAATTTTGTCATGTTTTCATCACCAATACTGTAAGTGAAAAATAGTCACATAAATTAAAATGATTACTACATGATTTTCAAAGAAACAATTCATCTTGGCATTTGGTTGGCACATTTATAGAGCTATCTGAGATAATATAAACAGAATACCTACAGGTACCCTGCCTTAAGCCCCCCCAAATCACCATTTTGATTAGGCAAAGTTAAATTGGTGTTTTCGTGAGAGAATGCTTGTTTTTTTTCATTACTTTAATGCATGATGAATACCCTAATTGTCCATAAATTCTCAGCTAATAGAGGTGAAGTGGTCCACGAATATGCAGTCAGTGTAATGACAGGATCTGTGTGAAATTTTGTCACATCATAGAAGAGAATGTCTTTTGAGCCTAAATATGTATTAAAAAGGTGTTTTTTAATCACCTAAAAAAAATCAATCCAATGGGACACTTGAAATGTTTTCTCTGTGGAAAATAATGCTAAATGAATATAGTGTAGTAAAGAAATGTAACTTTCAGGGCTCAGAGTGGACAGTAGATACATATGTGATGGGCTACTCTTGCAAATAGAGGATTTCAAGCAAACATAAAAATATTACATATAAATAGACTCGATAACCTGGGGAAAAAACAACATGATACATTAAGATATTTAAAAATAATTTTTGAAGATGAAATATTACTTTGGTATGCAACAAGGGATCTGGGGCTTATCTGAGACTCCCCAAGGAGCCAAGAAAGGGTTCCTTTAATTTAAATTTTGTTGCACAGCTTCGTTAGCATTTTTTAATACCTGAATCTCACAGGATTGTTCTTCAACAGGAGAAAACTTTACAGAGGTCTAGTTCCCTATAGCAGCCAATCTTGCTTCCATGATGACTGCTGATTGCTTCCTAGACCTTTTTCAACAATTTCTCCTGTTGATAAATTTCCCTGGGAGTCTTTACCTTTAACTGATAAAAGGGAGTATGAACTTGCATTAGGTCAGTGATGCCCAACCTACGGCCTGCGACGCGGAGCTACACGACCCGTGGCCCGAATTTTGAAGTCCAAATTTGTGAGTATAAATGTGAATTTGCCAGCTAAAGACAGTTGCAATATACTGTTACTGTTGCAGTCATGTCTTTAGAATGATAATATTGCCGCAGTCGCGACTTTACTATGGAAAATTATCACAGTTGTAACTTTAAAATTTGTCACGGTTGCGATACTTTGAAGTGTCCCAAATTTATATGGCCCCCAGGCCGAAAAATGTTGGGCATCACTGCCTTAGGTCATGGCTCTAGGTCAGGGGTCGGCAACCTTTGGGGCTGAGGGAGCCATATACGTGCGACTCCCTTAGCCCTTTTGAATCCAGAGCTAGCAATCCAAAAGCGCTGAGAGAGCTCTCTCTCTACAGCGCTTGTCGGCACACTGTAAGCACCACTCGTTACAGTGAAAGAGCCAGATGAACATCAAAAGAGTCATAGGTTGCCGGCCCTTGCTCTAGGTGGTTGGCAGAAGCTGGCAGTAACAAAGCCGAGTGTAGGAAAGAGCAGAACTGTAATTCAAAGGTACTAGGGAAGTTGTAACAGCAGGCCCATAACAGTGGAAATTAAGAGAACAGCAGAATTGTAATGCAGCAACTGGAGAGCAGGAGCACAGGAATTCTGTAGAGCTAAGGCTACAACAATAGAAGCACTAGAACACCTAGCAAAATAACTGTCTACACTGAAAATATCTGGCACCAACTAAAGCAAGAGTGCTGCTTGATAACAATGTTGGCCACTTAAGATACCACCCTGCCACCAAGCCACAGAAGACACAGGTATATCAGAGGACTCAATGATACCACGGAGAGCCAGCAGTATGAGCTGCAAACAGTGTGGATCATAACATATCTGTGCATGGATATTTGTACATGGATATTGATAACATTTGGCTTATTTTAATATTTGGACACAAACAGAAATTGATCATATTTTTCACACAAACCAATAATTAGTGTACAAAAAAAATATGCATATTACTAATGTTTTTACACAAAAATTAAAGTTATCATTAGGTACACTTTTAATGGTAAATAGCTGTTATTTTTAGTGCCTATTTTTACCGATATGATAACGCCACTTGGTACATTTCCCCCTTTGTGCTTAACATCTTTTAAATCTCTGTAAAAGCAGCTTTGTGTTCTAATCTTCCTTCTATTCTTCGCTTACAGTACATCTCCCAGGCTAATAATACCTTAAAAGATACTCAGTTTGTATTTGTACAGCAGTTGCAGACAGAATCTTCTCCAGATTTCTCATGTGCCATCACTTCCAGGCTATGCACATTTAAACCATTCCTGCACAATGATTGTGATGATATGCAGTTTCCTATCTAACAGAAATGTTACTGATATTCTTCTAGTATCAATAAATGCATGTATATTATTAGTAAGAAATGGCAAAATGCGTTATCCAACATTCCAAAATATTTATCTACTCATTGATTTTTTAGTTTACTTTTTTAATAGAAAGTCATATAAGATTATATAAATCAATAAAATTAGCTAATGAACACATGTATATGTACTGTAAGTAGAAAAGGTAGTGTTGCTTTTGTATAAATTAGTTTGCATCTTGGGCCACAAACATAAATTGCCTCAGCAAGTAGACCATGATAGTTTTCTGGAGATGGTAACCTTTAATTCTTACCAATTGGTATCTGTACTTTGTTATTCACACTGCTATTTACAGTATATGTGTCACTCCTCTCATTTTGGTATATTAACTTAGCTAAACCAGGGAAAGAAACCCAAGCAGTAGGCTGCAGGCTCAAACCTCAGAATGGCCACAATGTGCTAATACTTGAGCTCTGTCAGTAAAACACCACCCACAAAGCTGACAATAAGAATAATTGCAAAATGTAATAATAGACAGACATGTCCAAAGCTATAACGTGTGTACCCTAACAATGAAAACATCCAAAGAACCCATAAATCCGAAATTAGAAAAGGATAATAAACTTTTACTCAGGCTGTGAAAACATCAGACTAGTTTGGTAAGACAAGTACATTCTAAACAAGGAGAAGAATCAAGTCATCCCATACACTCAACATCCAATCAATACTGACTGATGTGTTTGAGTGTCAGGGTATCTGTATTTAGGACTGTTGTGATTTCTGTGAATGTGCAGAGGTCTCACCAGGATAGCACAAGTAGTAAAGGCTCATTCCACTTTGAATGTACACATTAACATTTGGCGTATGCCCCAGGTAAAATGTGAATCGTGCAATACTCCTGATTAAGGTTGCCAACCCATGAAAATATTTACTGTATAGCTGGAGCTCTTATTGCCTGCTCCTGTGAAAGGTATACCTGAATGTGTCACGTCCTCCTATTCTGTGCTTGTTACTGATACATAAAAATGTATCCCTTTTTAACAAACTGTAAGTAATATTATACTATACAGAAATAAATATAAACTCTACATCATCTTTCTTTTCTCATGACCCATCTTGTAGACAACAGCTTGTATGTTTCAGACAAATATGTTTGCTTTCTAACTTCTATTGCTGACATCTAATGAATCATTGTGTGTGTTTTGTGTTTATTTTGTTGTTATAATGTCATGTCTTAACTGATTTCTATATGGGTCAATGCCTTTAATGAAACTGGATTTTAGAACATTCTTCATCTTCTGTAAATCCTGATGAAGTTCTAGTTAATTCAAGTAATTATTAAGGAGTACATGCAGGTTAACATGTTCTTTCATTTCAGGCACCAGTAACATGCTAAAAATTGCCTTTCAGGACCATAAAATGTTGTGGCCCACTAAATTGTGCCGTTATATACATAAAAATAAATAAATAATGACATATTAGATTACCTTTGTAGATATATTATACAAATCAAAAGAGATTAAAGCTTATCTATGGATAGTATTTATCCAGAATAAACCAACAGGCTTCAAATGTGCTCTTACACATTTCTTAACAAAGAGATGAGCAAAAATATGCTTGTACAGAATGTATCTTAAATCAAAATCCAGGAACATACTTTTTCTTTTTTTCTTTCTCTGCATCTAACATAAAGGGTTCAGATGTGTGGGGGAAAAGACTATACCAAAACATGGTATTGACTGAGGTTAAGCTCAAAAGTTGCGAGTGTAAAATGATTTGAACACATTTTGAGAACAAGAGCTTGCAAACAATAGCTGAAAAATCTCATTACCTCCATGCAATCCAAAGCAGAATAAGGCAATTTTCAGTACTGCTGAGTGCAAATCTTTATGCTCCATAAAACTTTAATTAAAAGGGAAGAATCCTAACTACTCTGAAATATGCAATGATATTACATGAAGCTTTTTCTCTATGAAGAATCTGATAACCTACAGATTTGAGGTATTCATAAAAGTGCTCTACAACGTGTCATGAAAGTATCTACTATTTTTCTCAAGGCAATGGTATTTAAAATGATTAACACTATTAGAACACATTTTTAGTGCACGTTTCTATATAGTTTTAATTGCAGTTTAGAAATGTAAGGTTACTTTCCAATTTCAACTTGTAAAAACTAGTGTAAAAACTTTTAAAATCCATATATAGCATTACGGCCTCTTAGTCAAAGCAAATGATGATCAGGTGCAACTAATTTTAAAGAAATTTGGGGTTGAAAATAAAAAATTGTATTCTATGAAGAATTATTAGTTAAAAAAGCTTCTATAGCTAAAATGTGATGATTGCAAATCACATTTAGGCATAAAAATATGACTATATAATGAATAAGAAATACATTGAATAAAGACTAAAGGATACATCTGCTTTTCAGTTTGCACCAACTACTTTTCCCAATGCACTTTTTTTTGTTTTTACAAACTAATTTAACTACATCACGATTATAAATTTGGAGATAAAACTTTTTCTTCTGAGCTGCAAATCACACTCTGTTTATAACAGAAACCCCCACCTCCTCTACAGTTCCCCCCAACACTTTACTAACTTGTTTAAAAGCAAAGTGAATAATATCCACAAACAAATGATTATTCCTCCTCTCTAGAATCCCTTCTTCCTGCTACACAGACTGGGATTTCTCATCTTCTCATCTCATCCACTTGTTACAACATGCTCACTTGAACCCACTTGAACCTTTTTTTAACTTAAGTGCTGCACCTCTGCTCTGCATGTTCAGTTCTTTCCTGACTTTTGAAAATGTTCTTTTTTTTTAATTTATTTAAACAGGCTATACTTAACCCATCCTCAAAAAAGCTTCACTGGACACCAATGTTTCCCTAACTATTGCCTGTCTCTCTTTTGCAGATTGTTTCTAAACTTTTGGAACATCTGGTCTGCACCCAACTAAGCTGAATGATGGCTTATATATTGCTTTTCTTTCTCCTACTCCTTTTCTATCTACTAAGCTAATGATAGCTGTTCTTCTGTAACATTTAGGGTGGAGGGGTCCCCTTCTGTTCCCTCTTACATACACTCTTTCTTTGGTTGACTTTATCCACTGTTATATTTTTAATATCCAACCCTTCACTAATACCTGAAATCTAGACACTTATATTTAACTGTTTCCCAGCAATCTCTTCTTGGATGGTCCAGAGATATCTCAAATTAAATCTTGCTAAAACAAAATTGAATATTGTTCCATCTTAACCTGGCCCTACTCCCACCTTTTATTTTAGTTGTTGATGTTATCATTAACCATGTTATCTGCACATTGTCTTGGAGTGCATTTTGACTCTTCTCTCTCCTTCTCAATGCACATTGGCACCACTGCTAAAAACAAATTTTCTCCTTAGCAATATTGCCAACTACTAACACTATTAAGAATGACCTCATCTTATTTTGCTTGGACTATTACAATGCACTTTAACTTGCCTTCCTGGCTCCTTTTAAAACCGTATTCTTCCACTTGGAGAACTAGCACTACTTTTCATGTGTTTCATTCACTTTATTACTAAGTAGCTATTTATGCCTATTATTGGCACTATAGTCTAATGACCTAGAATTTTTTGATACTGAACTTATTTCCCTCCTCTCCATGTATGTAAACCTGACCCCCATTTAGTTTGTAAGTACTATGGGGCAGGGACCTCCATCATCTTGTTTCAGTTACTGAATGATGTATCTTTACGATTATGTTCTTTTAATTTCCTTTACTTGTACTATGTTAAGCATTCTTCCATGCCCGTATTATAAATGCTTTGTTGAATTGTACAGTGATGCTTAACCCAGTTCCACTTAAAAAATATACACATACATATATTTTCAAACTATATTCATCTTTAACTGATCTCATAATATTTACTTAAATCTTCATTTCCTTTTTACTCTTCCACACAATATAGACTGCTTTTATGCAAACTCACTGAAGATGACTTCCAAGACATAACAAACCTTCTATGCATTTCACTATCAATCAATGTAATGTTTAACAAAGAAGTGGTTTAAAGAAAAACAGAAAGCGGTAAAGAAAAAATATGTGTCAATTTCTACTGAGTTTCCTCTAATTCCTGCATTAAAAATAAAAAATTATTAAAGTTTCTCCTGAAAAGCTGTCCTAAGCCAACCAAACAGCATCTTCTTAGTGTATATTGTAGCTGCACATTATACATGATGCATGTATTATATTTATTCATTTATATATAGTGCTACTATATTACGCAGCGCTTTACAGAGATTCACATGATGACTGTAATGTGACTTAACATTTGTAACACTGCCTTGGAGATCGTGGCATCATAAATGCAGCCTGCTTCCTCTGTCACTAATGAACCCAAGCAATATGAAGCTTTAGGAAATTCTTAAGCATATTAGTGCAGAACGGATTAGCATAACTCCATTTACAACTTTAGAAGAATACATTACTTATCTCATTTAAAAATTATAATAATTTTTCACTCAAAAAGATATGCAATCTCACAAAATTGCACATATCTGATGTACTGTAATATCCCTGTGCTGTTATCATTTGCAGAGAAATTTACAGAATGTATCCAAATTAAATAATATATTCTGCATTTTACATGTTTCATATATATATATATATATATATATATATATATATATATATACAGTATTGTTTTTTCCATGTTTAGCTGGAATTTCACAACACTTCAGATAGCAAAAGTATAAATCAAGAAACATGACATTATGCTGCCACAATAAAATTGTATGCTTATTACTGGAGGAAAGAGATGAAAAACTAATTATATTAAATCAGTCATTTTTGTGACTCAAGGTCATGTATTCCTTACGAACCAACTCAAAAATCAGCCACCACCATATAACTGATGTCTTCCTTTAAAATGAAAATATTCCTTTAAAATGAAAATAATAATAATTTTTTTTTGGTTTGTGGGTTTGTAAATGTGTTTACTGTGGTATGAATTGCAAATGGATCATTGGTAATACACATAGAAATAAATAAAGCGTAAGTTCTAATTTCCAGGTTCAGGCTTTGTGATGCCATTGATTTATTTATAACAAAGACCAAAATCTGCTATGCTCCGATTCAAAAGCAAGTTACTGATACTCGCTAATACTGAGCAATTCTCTTTTCTGAAAAAATAAATATGAAGATGTAACTTATTGAATTCTTTATATTCATAAAACAATAAATAGTTTACAAAATTGTGGATATGATTTTAATATTTAATTTAACATAGAACCAATTTATCTTCGCAACTGCCACTGAACCTCAAACAGTAATTCCTGTTTTGTTTCCAGCTGGTTATTGGTTAGGCACCTTGCTTGAATAAGATGCAGTTTACACATGACTGCTTACCCATACTGCACTTTTGAAGAACAAGACATACTGCAGCTTGGACAAGTTACTGTCTGTATCAGTCTATAGTGAGCATTAATGCACTGAAAAGTGGATTAGCAAATGCAGTGTCTGTAGGAATAAAAAGCAAACCTAGTTAATTATAACAGAAAAACATAGATAAAATTAAAATAAGTCTAGTAAAACCCACCATAGATTTAAATGTAATTATCGAGCCAAATGCCAGCACAATGAATCCCCAGGCATCAGCCAAAAAATGAGCAACTGCTCTTGCATATAAATATTTATCAGGCAGTGAAGAAGAATATATATCTCATGGGCACAAAAGTAAGTCATTCAGAAAACATATCAAGAAACAAACTGTGGCCTCTGTAAATTCAAGCTGGGTTATGGCATAAAGCTCTGGCTAACAAGCTAGACTAATCCTTACTGCTCTTGCTGACACAAATGCAGTTCTTACTGCATATTTCTCTGACCTTCCAAGTGTGCAATGCAGAGTGGATATTGTAAAACATCAACAGTCCGCAAGAAGTTCAGAGATAATATACAAGGTGATGCAGGAGCTAAATACGGAACAATCAGCCATCTGATCTAATATTTAACTTATCTCCCTGAAATCAAGTGTCTCTTCTAACTTTGATAGTGTTTTCCCAGAGTAAACACAGGCTTGTACAGTTTCTAATGAATGCAATAGAACATTGTGCAAATTAGATTGTTGCTAGGTAAGATAAAATGCATATATTGAGTAAAACAGTAGGTGGTCAATTAGAAGTAAACTCTCTTCATTCCTTAATTATAACTTATTTAAATAAGAAAAACACACCTGAATGTTATTAAGATAAATTATAGTCATCTAGCTACCCTACAGTAAATTTAATTTTTTTCATGTCTATCTGACTATATGTGACCTTAAGCAGATGGTAATATGTGTATTCTATGTCTTAATGACGAAAGTCAATGAACTGAACAGAGTTAAATTAGTTACAAAGTTTCACACTATATAACAATGTCTGCATATAGCAGATATAAATAGAACCCTGATTATGCATAATTCATTAAGAAATACAACATTTTTAGAATCAGTGGCTGTGTAAAGTAAATATTAATGACACTACACGGAGGAATTCGCTTGTAGTGTATTTAAAGAGCTACTAACGCTAAACAATTGAAATTTGAATTGGCATTGTAGTTATTCCTACAAATAACCTGTAAAAATGTAATCTTATAAGTTGATTTCTTTTCTTTTTTTTTTATTGTATAGTGTTATTCTATTCATCGCTGTTTGCAGCCATCTTTAGTAGATTGAGCTTCCTGGGGCACTTTATGCATATGTGCAGTCTAAAATTCCATAGAAAGCAATATATATATATATATATATATATATATATATATATATATATATATATTATAAAGCTATTCCAGAAATGTTAAAGGAAGTAATTTTCCCTGATTTCCTATGAAACAGAGGCAAGACTGTATGAAAAAGTTGGCAAAGTTGACGATAAGGATAATTACATACCTTAATTTTATACTGATATAGTGTATTTTGTACACAAGCATACTCAGACAGTGTATGTTGGCAGAAACATTACTGTGTAATGTTTAACTGTACTAAAGCTGTGTTTACTAGGCCTATATCCTTGCTTGTTTTGAAGAGACAACACTTTGGAGTGGGTTTTATAGTTCTTCAATCCTAATATCTATGCAGGCATCACAAGACTGTGTTCAGAAGAACATGCCAGACCAAAGCCACGTCCCATAGTTTCTCTGCCTCTAGTGTCTATTACCATTGAGAGCTTAAGGGTGGACTCAGTGAGTCCCCTCAGCCTAGGGTTATACATTTAACTGGGTTGTAGCTGATTTTGCCTCTAGGCATTTCCATCAAGACTCTATAAAGTGATATTGATAGACCAAGGCACTCATTTAATGTCTAATCCAATGCAAGAGGTCATTAATATATAACAGCAAAATTATTTCACAAAGATGAAAATCCAATGAAGTCTCCGGCACTCCAGAAGTGAGTTAAAAATATTACTTTGATGGTTTGTTAAAATCACATGTGAAGAAGTATCCCCAGAATCACAATTCTTATGCGTTTTGCACTCTTCCAGCACTCAGTCACACTGGAAGAGCTTGAAACACATAAGAATTTTTTTTCATTGGACTTTCATCTGTATGATATCGTTTGGGACGATCAGTTCTAGAGCACCCAGTGGAAAGGAGTAACAGTTTATTGGACACTTTTCATTCATATATTTCAAAGATTGAGCCTCTGTCTATTCATATTCCTAGTGAATATTATTTCATATTTCACAAAGTTGTCTACCATTGACAGAAGGATGACCTGGTTGACAGGTTTCATCAGACTCGGACTCTAAATTCCATGATAAAGAAACATGTGGACACTAAAAAAAGCTTAGAATAAACATTTGCCTTTTCTATTATTTTCAGCATGAGAAGTTGCCCATTTTAACTTTGTTGTGGGTATCAACCTACGAGGTATACTTGATTAAAAGAGTATTGGGAGGACAGCCTCTAAAAATATGTGGTAGCCATAAAGAGTTAGTTGGGTCAGTTTTCACGGTACATGTGGTAGCCATAAAGAGTTAGTTGGGTCAGTTTTCACGGTACAATCTCAAAGTTAAAGCATTATAATCAAAATGCTTATATGAGGATATTTAAATGGGTGGACAAGGAAAGGTTATACCTTGAATTGAAGCAAATTATAGGCTATATGGCAGCCTCCATTTGAAGTACTTTGTTGATAAGTTGAAGTGAACTAATATGTACTAAAACCAGGAGCCAGAAAAGGTAGACAAAATGTTCATGTCTTTGAAGGTGAAGGACTTCTTGTTTATACACTCAGTAGAAAGAGTAACATATTTAGGTCAATTGTAAATTCCGGTTAGCCAGAATCTGAATGGTAGCGCTGGATGGATGTATGAAAAAATAGAAAAAAGGAGAGAAGAAAACTCCCCTAGTATGATATCGTTTGGGACAATCAAACATCCTTTTCCTAACATGGCAAAAACATACTATGCATATACACTCACCGGCCACTTTATTAGGTACACCTGTCCAACTGTTTGTTAACACTTAAT
>WMED01010162.1:0-11082 GCA_019650415.1 Pipa parva | reverse complement strand
TTTGGAGGATCTATTTTTGTATCCTGCTGGCTTATTAAAATTAATCTGAAAGGACTGTGGTCACTGCCTCTTTATAGGAAAATATTATGTCTTTTACTGAAGGCTTTTATGAATGACAAGTAGTTGTTAGTGTGATTTTGTTTATGGGTTCCATTTGTGTGTACTGTATGTTGAACTAATTGAGATACTGAAAATAATTTCTCAAAGTTAAATGACTTATATGAGAACATGGCATCAATTATATTAATGTGGTCCATCTCTGATATTTTATCTTAACATTTTTTGTTTAGTGATCTTGCCGCAAGAAACTGCCTTGTCGGGGAAAATCATGTGGTAAAGGTGGCTGATTTTGGATTGAGCCGCCTTATGACTGGTGATACATACACAGCCCATGCAGGTGCTAAGTTTCCAATTAAATGGACTGCTCCAGAAAGTTTGGCTTATAATACTTTCTCAATAAAATCTGATGTTTGGGGTAAGTAAAGAAAATAGTACAACATGAACTTCGCCAGTGCTCTGCCAACCACTTGCAATTAAATTATACAAAGCCTTGCAGGATGTAATACTGCCACATGAAATGACAGAAGATATTTTATTTCTGTAAAATACTGGAGATAACATAACTCCATTAGCAAAACCACAGATGCCTGAGTGGTCAGAGCTGTACCCTGACCCTGCTGTTACCTCCAAGTTCTTTAGTGTTACCTTTAGTTGGCAAATAAGGTTTGCTATATATCAAGTGTGATAAAGCAAGGGTCCACAAATGCTGGGCCACGGCTTCGTGTGCAAGTCACCATCATGAGGATGGCAGCGCACATTGGGCCCTCCCACCGATCTGCAAAATCTTTTTTGGATTGGAAAACCGGTCTCCAAACCTGAAAAGATTGGGGACCACTGTGATAAAGGACCTGTATTGCCCAATACATGTTGTGGATGGAATAAAGCTTTTTGTGGATATATTCCACAACTCTGATCCTTCTTCCAAACCTTGATATTCAATATTAACTTTAGTTTCAGTGGTGATTGATTCATTAAGGTCATATGTACATCTTTTACCTTTATGCTTATCAATACTAATCTTAAGTGGTCTGTATATACTTTCTAGACTTACTGTAAAGGAATAAATTTATTTTGTGTGGCTGTGCTCTATTAATTTTATAACATAACTGACTTTATTGGACTGCCAATTTACAGCACTTGCTTATAATCAGCTGCAACCTATTTAATATGCAGTCTGACTGATAACATGCAAAACTTTGTGCAGTAGCATTAATCTTAACAAATGTTTGTGTTTTCTATAGCATTTGGCGTCCTTCTATGGGAAATTGCAACATATGGAATGTCCCCCTATCCTGGCATAGATCTTTCACAAGTGTATGACTTGTTAGAGAAAGGTTACCGAATGGAGCAACCTGAAGGGTGTCCTCCCAAAGTGTATGAGCTAATGAGAGCATGTAAGTTACTGTACTCTTAACTTTGCCATATCATATGATTACTAATCAGCAGTGAAGTGCTGCTTTGAAGATTTTGTCTATGGATTCCTTTCACTGTGGGTTATTTAACTGTAATCTACTACACCAAGTGCTACTTGCACTTTTTACTGAGTCTGTTTTGGTTTTGTTTCCTCCTTAGGTTGGCAGTGGATTCCAGCAGATAGGCCATCTTTTGCAGAAACGCACCAAGCCTTTGAGACAATGTTTCATGATTCCAATATTAATGAGGGTAACTATAGTTAATGTCTTAGCCTATTATGACTTTATAAGCACTGTTTATTTTAATTTATTTTAATTTATCATTTTGTTTTGGTTCACCTTCTTTATATAGAAGTAGCAGAAGAATTAGGACGCACAGCAGCTTCTTCCTCATCTGTGCCATATCATAGTCGCCTTCCTATGCTGCCATCTAAATCCCGCACCTTAAAGAAAAAAGCAGAAAACAAGGAAAACATTGAAGGCACAGGTGATTCATCTGACAACTCTGCATCCAGCTCAACACCAGGTATTTCAGGAAATTAATAAGTTGTCCACTTTGTAAACACTGAGTTTTATTTTTAATTTGCTTAACATATATTATGCTAGAACACCTGTTACAATGTCTGGATTGAAAGCATAAAAGTATAGTCTTAAATCTATGTATATACATTTGGTTTTAATTTGCCTTTGTTTAAGTTGTTGCTTACTCCTTAGTTGGCTGTGAACCATCAGGAAGTATGCAGTGTAGTTATCCTGCTAAATATTGATTGTCTTATCATAGGTAAAGTCTGGTCCTTTTACTTGCATTATCTGATTGTTCTTTTTGTCAATGTTTTTCTCTCTAAGGATTGCTTCGAGGGTCTCCTGTAGCCAGCGGCTCCCCTGCTCTTCCTCGCAAACAAAGGGATAAATCTCCTAGCAGTCTTTTGGGTGATGTTAAGGAAACAACGTTTACACGTGATAGGAAAGGTGGTTTTTTCAGTTCTTTTATGAAGAAAAAGAGTGCTCCACAGCCTCCAAAGCGGAGTAGTTCCTTTCGGGAAATGGAAAACCAGCCTCACAAAAGGCCGGAGTTGACAGGAGAGGTCTCTTCATTTCAACAACTTGATGGTTTAGTCTCTCCTGCATCCTCTGGTTCTCAAAAGTGCTATGGCGGAGTAACACAACGGAATTTTCCAGAAGAACCCGTAGGAGCAATTAGTGGAGGCTGGACTGGAATATCTGGATTTTTTACTCCGCGCCTAATCAAAAAGACTTTTGGGCTGCGTACAGGAAAGTCTGGATCAAGTGAGGAGCAATCCAAACCTTTCCCGAGATCTAATTCAACTTCTTCAATGACCCCTGTTGTTCCAGAGCAAGACAGAATTTCTATGACATTACCTAGAAACTGTCATCGGACTAAAGTCCAGTTGGACCGTACCACCTCTGTTTCATCACAGCCTGAAGAGAGCCAGCATGATCTCCAAAGGAGTGGTGTGGAACTAGTGGCTCCTCAGTCAGTCAGGGACAGGGTAAAACCCAAGATTATTCCACGAACTGCTGTAAGTGAGAGAAATGGTGGCTTGCGAACAGGTGCAGATGAAAGATCATCACCTGGTAAACATACAGTAGGTAGTACAACATCCTCTTATCCTACAGCAGCCCACAACCACAAAGTGCCCGTTCTCATTTCTCCTTCTCCAAGAAATGCATCTACTGAGGTACAGCTGGTTGGGATGGACTCTCTAGGCCACACTTTCAAATTACTTCAGGAACACGTTTCACCTGCTGGTTCTGAAAGGGATAGATCTTCTCAGCGCAGGCTTAAGCCAAAGTGTGCCCCACCACCACCCCCTAACCTGCGGCTTCTCCAGACCACACAAAATGAGGAGACCTCTATTGCTACATCTACTTTACCTTGCTCCGAAAGGACGACCAAGCCTTCTCGGCCTATGTTACCACCTCCGCCCTCTGTTAACCAGACAGGAAAGCTCTCAAATGGAGCAGCTGGTGCAGGAAGGGGAGTGCTTAGGAAACCAAAGCAGCCAGCTGAGAGGGTTCCTGCAGAGAAGATTAGCAAAGAGGCTCTTCTGCAGTGTGCTGGGTTGCTGTCTAATGCCCTATCATTACCCCAACCCAACAGCCAACTTGTTGATACAGGCCATCAACTTCTGGACTACTGCACAGGATATGTGGACTCTATTGCTCAAACTAGAAACAAATTTGCCTTCCGTGAAGCGGTCAGTCGACTGGAGGTCAGTTTGCAAGAACTGCAGGTGTCTTCAGCTGGAGGTGCAGCTGCCTCTGCTGCTTCCCCTTGTGCAAATCCTGTGCTTAATCATTTATTATCATGTGTGCAGGAGATCAGTGATGTAGTACAGAGGTAGCTACTGATATTTTTGTAGTAATGCAAGGGAAGAATTTTTCTTCAGTCCCTCCTCCAGAAATTTGTATCCTCCCACTATAATATACACTGCCATCAGTGGGCAGATAGTTAAAACCTCAAAACTGGACTAGCCAGTAAGGGAGCTTGCCTTTCCTGTGCGATGGTTAAGTAAAAATTTTGCTGGAAAATATAGCTAAGCAATACTGTCCAGCAGCAAATGTTTTAACACTAACGAATATTCAGTTTTATTTGCTCTGCATATCTTTTTTTTCATCTCAGGTTATGTGATTTGTTTTTGTTTTGTTTTTAATATATGATTTTATATTTTAAAATGCAGATATCTCCCTTCTGTTTGGGTCCAAATATATTTGCTAAGCTGGAATGCCCTTTCAGCTGCTAGACATTACTCAGAGTCTAAAAGGTGGCAAGAACGAGCAATGGTTCGATTAGTTTGTCCCCCATGTGCTTTACAATTTTGGTTTTTAATCAAAATAAGCAGCAATCAATATTCATGAATAGAAGATACAATTGCTATGAGCAAAGTGTCGTAACTAAACCATGTATTTTGGTTTTATACTTCATTTAGCTGTATTTGCTATGAAAATGTGCAGCAAAGATTTTCAAGTGCTTACTCTTTGATCTTTTCATCATTCAACCGATGGTTCGTAAGCTGTTGCAAAACACCTTGCATCCTCATGACAATCGTTAAAGTACAGCCACATGTGGTTAAAGCCAGGACAAAAACATGGCTGTAGAACAGCAAAGGCTTGATTTATATTAGCTTGGGTTAACTGCTTTGAGTAGTTTTGCAAGTGGTAGACTGCATTCAAGTGTACATTGTTGGAGTTTACTACTGCTCACAAAAATATGTAGAGTGGTAGTCAATGTAACAATGGCATACATTTTGTTGTGGTTATAACAGCATGTGGCTGTATCTCAGCTCAATGCCAGGTGTAGCCCTAACCTAAGAGCAACTGGTTTAAGGTCAGTGTTCTGCCATGCTAAGCTGACATGTAGTGAAAGGTTAAGCAACATATTCAGTAAAACTGTATCAATAGTGAATTTGAATGTTTATATTGCATATAAACAAAGTGTTTCTAATGCTTGATGTGCTGATGTTGACTCCAATATTATTTTACATCATGCCATGCTGCACCTATATGGGAAAAGAACATTTTGTGAAATTCAGGATTAGATTTCTCATACTTTGCATATCTTCATATTTTTAAAATTCACATGCTTTTTTTGTAATGCTTCAGTGGCAAGAAACTGATTAGTTTTATGGGGTAACTTTCTAAATTTGTATTATTGTGCTGTGCTTTCTGATAACTATAGAGTGGGAGACCATAGCCACGTCATGCTCTGCAGTATATGAAGATATTTTTTTATTTTCTTGGAGGAATATCTCTTTATCCTAAGGAACAGCTAGCATAATTCAAAGTGTTTTGAAATGCAGTATATATTTATGAATGTTACAAAATATTCTCAAATGTAGGTGCATCATGTACCACTGCAGCCTTTTTATTAGTGTTTGTGATCCTTTAAACTAGAAGCCCATTATGTTTGTTTAATGGTAATAATTGGTGTTAATGAAGGGTGTGTCATGGTTGAGTGAGTTATTGCCCTAAAATGTATGTTTAATGTGATAATTACAAGCATGTAGTGGCTATTTAATTTAAAGAGGAAATTAAGTTAAATTTTTTACTGTCATCATGTATTTCAAAACAAATACTTATCTAATATATATGTTTTCCTTTTCATGATCTTTGCTAATACATATTAATTTTTAAACTGCTAATATATCCCCCTTGAGTAGCCTTTACCCAAGGCAACAGGCTTAGTAACATTTATAGACTAATACATTGTTCCAACCTGCTCTCTGTAATTAAGGCACCTTAGCTATTAAGTAAATTATACCCTTATGTACACACACACACACACACAAAATTTTATCTGTGTAAAACCAGCAAAAAATCCTTGACAACTATTTATTAGACTGTTTGCGGAAAACTAAGCTTGGTCATCCGTTTAGATAAATGAGATGTGATTTTGTAAGCAATTTTACTCCCGGAGACAAAATGCCTTGTGCGACACTGGCCTTAGATCATGCTGTGGAGGTAGAATAAGCAAAAACACTAAGGTGGGTTATTCACCAAGGTGCGAATTTGACTGTCGAATTCTCAAATGGGGAATTCCCATAGCAAATTCATGACAATTTCTCCATTGTAAAGTCGCGACAAGTTTTTAGAGTTAAGATTGTAACAATTTTCCCATAATAAAGTCATGAATGCGACAGTATTTTCATTATAAAGACATGACTGCAACAGTAGCAGTAAGACAGTATTGCAACTGTCTTAGTCTTGCGAATTCACACCTATACACAACAATTTGGATTTTAGTGAATAACCCCCTTATTGTTCATAGGTTGCTTGTCAAAAAGACAGTCAAAGTTGCAGCAGCAACTGTGTTCATATAAACATTCTTTGTAAGCCATTTAAAAACAAGGAGGCATGTAGTCTATGGTTTAGTGATTCTTTTAAATCGGTATAATATAATTGGGCTTTTATGGTCACTTTAATTTCATATAAATTTTCTGTAAAATACATAGGTACAGATTATCATTAAAGAGTATATGCATATTTGAATTCAGAAAGTGGAAGCTACTGTACTGTTTGAGTGAATTAAAATAAATCATTACACGCTTTACTTATACAGTACCCAGGTTACTATAACCTTTGCAAAATGGTTGCTTGCCATAAAATTGCATTTTGCTTCACAGTCCAGAATGATCAGTAAAAGATCTTTTTTAACAGATCTATTTTTGGCAGTTAAATTGACATACTTTTTTTTTTTTACAAATTATAAGCTGAAATAGAAATTATTGCTTGTCCTTAATTTGTGTCATTGCCAAGATGATGCCACTTCATATTGTTTCACATTAACCAGCATTATTTACCTAGGTGCTAAAATAATACAGCTTATTATCTTTTGGCAGTAAAGAAATCATTGTGCAAGCTTTCTGCCTACAACAGAAATGATTAGCAATGTTACTGGTTTAAACTGAAGCTGCTTTTGGAACTATACCACAGGTAGAATGTTTATTTTTCCATGTTACCATATAACATTTTCTACACTCCATATCAGAAATGTTTGCTTGATTTAGAAAAATCCACATACAGTGGATACATACATACTCTTTCAGTAATTATGTAACATTTTCTACACTACATATCAGAATGTTTGCTTGATTTAGAAAAATCCACATACAGTGGATACATACATACTCTTTCAGTAATGATGTAACATTAGCTTCTCTGTGGCCTTTGGCTCACATGCAAAATGACATTCATTATTTCTCTTTGGTTAGTGTTGTAACAGATTTCATATTAATTTTGTGGTCTTATGACACGGTAGTCCTTTTTTTTTTTTTACACCTGGATCATACTGGAAGTAGACACAACTGGAGCATTACTGAATCTGAAGTTTCAAGCTGAAACGTGAGAACAGATTATTTTTTTAATTTCGTATTATTTATGCAGTAGGAACCCTAGTCCATATAGTGCACAAAACTGAATGTGCATTCACATAGACCTCCACTACCAAGTGATCATTAGCGTAAAATGCATTTTATTTGCCCTTGTGTTGCAGAATAAGCTTACATTAAATCAGTCAACCATTGCCACATATACTTTGTGGGAACATCTGGTCTTAAGCCCAGTTATAGTACCTCTGTTCTGCATTTACTACTAGAAATGTTGGTAACCCTTATTGTTTTTTTGTTTGTTTTTTCTCTACACAGATGCTTAAAGTGCACCTGTTACCTCAAAACTCTAATACTAATTTATATTCTACAAATGAAATAAAAATCAGCCTGAATTTTCTTTCATGAGTTGGGTGGGCGGGGCTAAATGATTGATATTTACTTCTCCAGTCAGATCCTTTAAATCACGATCTGATTGGAAGAGCTACAGTATCAATCATCATTTAGCCCCACCCAACCTGACTAGAAAGAAAAGTCATGCTGACAGGGAAGATGACAGAGAGAAACGCTGTATAAAGGTACATTTTTAATAATACATATATATTAGCAAAAATGTTTATTTCATTAGTACAACCTAAATTATTAGTAGTTTCGAGGTGACGTGCACTTCAACACTTTGCAAAATTGCAATGTTTAATATTTCCCTTCTTCCAGTAGAGAATGTCAGGATTACAATCTCATTTAAATTTGTATGGCATGAACTAGTAACATCTCCCATAAATAGCTTTTTTCCCTCTGTACTGATAATAATCTGCTCTAATTTTTATTGGAATTACATTGTCCTAACTGCAACAGTCTTTTCCAGAATTTGTATATGTGACTGCTATATGAAAGGTTTACACTTATATTTTTAGTACCGCTATGCCAAAGATATTATTTCCAAAAAGCACCCATTGCATCAGTGAGTGTCTTCTAGAATATAATTCACCCTATGATAACAGAACTACTAAGAATCCTATACATTATGTCCAGAGTGGGTTGAAAAGCATTTTGTTTTCTGCATCTAACTGACATCTGAAAAGGTGGAGATACAATTTAAGAAGTCCTGTTGGAGTAAAGAATGATTCTAATACTACTTTGACATTTGAATGAGGCTGCTCTAGTATATAAACTACATACTTTCCCGATGTCGTCTTGAATCAATTTGTCCTGTGTATATCACATGGCAACATATACTATAACAACTTTTTGCTGTTCTTGATAGAACACTAATGTAAAAAAATCAGTTGCTGCTGTTATAATGTGGCAGAGCATTCATTAGCATCTGGTTTTCCTTATCTTTGTAGTTGTAAAGCCTTGATGCAATTCATCTCAGCACTTTTGCTACATGCATTCTATTTATTTTTCTTGCTTGATCTATTTAATTGGATTTTAGTATCCTTTAGTGGCCTGCTATTTACCAGTCTGCTTTTAAAAGTATATCCACCAGGTGGCCTACCTGAGATAGTGCAGGGTGTTCTGTGTTTTAAATTTTTATCTATCCAGTAACATTGACATGCACCCAGTCTCCATAAAGCTACATAAAAATTGTCACTACTCTATATGAAGGGGAATTGTATTTGCAAGCCTGGCAGCATTGTAGAATTGAGACCTTGTCAGCGTATGTGGAATTCTTCTCATTTTTTTTTCTACTGCTAATAGGACTGTGGCAGCTTTTGAAGGTTGCCTGGTTTTGGGGGTCTGCTCTGACAAACAAACTAGGGATTTTCCGGATAATGTGGGGATAAAAGGTCTCCTTTAAATTTAATCTCTTGCCCCCATCCTCTTTATCAATGATCGTCAGGAAATATTCTCCAGTCAGAATTCTTCCGACATATCCCCACTAAGGAAATAAATCTTTGGATCTAAAAAAGCTGAATTCGGTAATAGCGTGGGAGTTGGGTAAGGGATATGCAGGAATAATTTTGAACTATTTAGGAAATAACTAATTTAAACTATATCACACAAGTGCTAGGGAGAACTTTAAGTTTCTTTTGTTAAGTTATATCTGTGCTTTACAAAACTTTTAAGCCCCAGCAGAGCAAAGCAATTTTCTGTGTGTATTATAGCAGGAGCGAGTTGGTAATTGTATTCAGCTCTTCTGGGTCACACAATGATGCTTTCTGGAGAATATGAATCCATAGAATGGTAGAATATTTTTTAATTCTTTAAATATGAAAGAAAAACATTTACAAATACAATAGTAAATATTAATGAAAGTCAGTAAAATATAAATGTTTACCATCACCATGGAGGACTTTACGGAAGGAACACTGGTGATATTTTGCCCATTCCTATAGAATGTTTTCCACAATAAATGTATTAAGTTCAACATAAGATTGAATTTTTGCCACTACCAAAGCACACACAGGGCCTAATTCACCATTGTGCGAAGTGAGCCGTGAAGCCTTCGGCTCACTTCGCACATGGTATTATGCGCTCGCTGATGTCCTGCACGCGGACATCAGTGAGCGCATTAAAGGGATTTCAGTCTCGGGGAGGAGACTCGAGTGCTCTCGCCGAGACTGAAATTCCTTTAATGCGCTCGCTGATGTCCGCGTGCAGTACATCAGCGGGCGCATAACAGCATGTGCGAAGTGAGCCGAAGGCTTCGCAGCTCACTTCGCACAATGGTGAATTAGGCCCACAATCTTATATTCTACTCACCCCCATGGAAATATTGGATAACATGTCCCTGAATAAGAAAAAAGGTTTTTTTTCCAGTTATTATGAAACTTACTTTTTTTTTAGTTACTGATTTGTGAAACACGACACCCAGATCCCTGGATGCAATGTTGTGTTGCATCTAAGTCTTACATGTAAACAATGATCTAACTATTCTGCATCACTTTCCATCAATATCAACAATTCAATGGCAAACACAAAACACTTTAAGTTATATAGTTGCTTAATACCAACATTAATACCCTGCCTCTTATACAGTACTTGTATGGGGAATCACTACAGAGTATATGATGCATGGCAGGATAACGTTACCAGGCACAATCTTTCCAGAAGTCTAGTAACCAATAGCATCCAATTAGCTGTTAGCATTCACTGGTATAGGGGAACTAGAATTATGAAACACATTTTCTGGTTGGTTACTATGGGTTACTAGACCTGTTTAAATGTTTGCCCTATTGATGAATTTCCCTGCAAGTCCTCTACCAGCTGGCTGCCATTTTACAGTAATACTGCACGTCTGCCATATGCTCTTACTCCACCAGTGTTTTGTAGTTGTTATATATAAAAAATTTTTAAAAAGCTCTTGTAATATATTTTGTTTTTTTTATTATTTAATTCTCACTGATTTATTGTCTGACTGTGAACTGCTAACAGTATTACATGTGAATGTGACCCATTGAGCGAACGGCAACTTATTTTTTGTTACTTCAAAGAAAAGAACAAAAAAAAAAAACTGAAGCTGCAATACTTATCGCAAATAAACTTGAAGCCTCTGTTTTGTCTCTGCTTTTTTTATTATACATTTTTTGAGGAAAATGGGAAAGCCATACCATTTCAACTTGTGTGTCTACATTATGCTGCATGATATCAATGCTTTACAAGACTGAAGCAGACAGACTAATGTCAGACAAGGTGGTTAGTCACTGCAGGAACAAACCCTTACAGTAGGCATTACATTTCCTGAATTCATGGCTGTATCACTCTAAAATACAGCCACAGGCAAAAGCTGTAAGATGCTTGATACGTTTTAGATTCATTCA